>VDFB02269656.1:0-294305 GCA_007258455.2 Sequoia sempervirens | reverse complement strand
AATATTAATATTTAATTATATTGATTAAATATTAATTATTTAATGTTTATAATATAAAGTTATAATTTTACATTATAACTTAAGTGATTGCCTTGAGGGGTGCGCCCATCATCAAAAGGGGGCCAGTTTGGCAATTAATATTTATTATAAAATATTTCACGGAGACTATTGAAATATTAAAAGATTAAAATGTGAATATTTTATTAAAACCCTATTCTTGAGGAAATCGCACTTTTCAGCATAAAGTGGATTTTGCCTTGGTTTTCGAGCCATTATGTGATTATTGGGTTTTGAGAACTGATCAAATTGATCTGAGCACAGACTTTAGGTTTGAACTCGACTTCCTTGGGGAACGAGCCATCTCCAGCGGAAAGCAATTCAGAGAGTGTGAAATATCACTTGATCTATTGCCAGCAGAGGTTTTCTCATTCAGAGTAAACTACAGAACTTCAGAGGATCGATTATTTACAGAGCTTCAGCTTATTTTCTCATTCAGAGACCATCTATTTACCTGGGCGCCCAATACAGAGACACAAGCATTGGTTTTGGTGAAAGCCGTACAGCATTAATTGCTGTTTCTGACAGGCCGTACTTTCCTGTCAGGCCGTACCTTCTCAGAAACACGTGTTTATCATTCTTGAGAGAAACGCCTCTCATACTTGCTCAGAACTTGCATCAAAGGAAGCGCCATCTTTACTGGAGTCATCTGCAGACATCATACTGAAGGAGAAGGAGATTATTTAATGCAGCCGTACATTTCTGTACTTCTGTAGCAGCAGATACCAGGTTCCAAAAATATTAAAAATTCTTTATTTATTTCATTGCATGTATCTGGGTATTCCTGTAATCAGTAGAGAAGAACAAATAAAGATACTGGCGTCCATTTTCAATCCATTTCAGAGTTATTTAATTTTTTAGAGAATTTATTTCAATTTATTGCAAAAATCGTACCTTTCATTTATTGCATCAAAAACACAAAATTTGCAAAAAAACCAAAACCTTCAAAAAAAACCTAAAAACCAGTCAGGAGCAGTGTCAGGGGGGGAAACTAGGGTTTCTACAGGAAATATGAAAGATCGAATATTAGATCACATACACTGGCAGCGATTAGAATACAGTGCAAATTACATAGGGAGTCTCTCGATTGGAAATCAGAGAGATGACTTTGTCATGGCATTCTCCTCTTCATGGTAATATAGAACCTCAATCTTTTGCGCTGGGTAGAGTCGACAGATGCTATAGATGAGTCTCAACAATACTCAGATCTGGGTGACTATCAATTGGAACATAGATATATAGATTACCACCGCAGAAGATTAGATTGCGCACGAGTATTCAGGATAAGGTAGCATGTAAGTGAATCCCAGAGTGGTCCACACTCAATTGTGTGCAAACACAGAGGTGTCTGAGACGATAGGCGGGTCACTTTTCCAATTCCGTGAGTCCGAGACTTGGGCGCTAATGAATGGTGCCTTCGTCAAATACTCGACTCAGACATGATCATTGCTGGCTGAGGAATGATGACGCTGATGAATCCGGATGGGGGTGATCGCCTTTATAAGAACTCACTATCTGATCACCTCTTCCCGAATTGAATCTCGGATCCCTCAGACTTGGAAATGATGGATTAATTAGATGAATTTCGCAATGGGAAAGGATGAGTCGAACACCATCACAAGAAAGGGGTTTTCATCCATTACCTTGGCGCTAAGCTGCAAGGGTTTTCATCCTTGATAGGTTCACTTGACAATGTCTAATTCTAGATGCCTTCTCAAACCAAACGATTCAGTATAAATATACAACCATTAAGCCCACCCAACTGGGTCAACCAAGACCAAAGATATTGTTTAAATTCAAATATTATTATTAATAATTTAAATTTAAAATTAATTATTATTTAATTATCTTATTTAATATTATTTAAATATAGGTTAGCGTTAAGGAACACTGTTTTCCCAACAAAGAAGAATTTAGGTTTCGGCGGAAATGGGGACATGACATAATGGTTGAAGTAATTTATTGGAGGTTTATAGGCAAACAATAAATTATCAATTCTCGGATTTATGGGTGGAAAATATATTCATTTGCTATAATCCTTGGAGCCACCCACAAGAAGTGTCAGGTATTGAATATGGGATGCCATGTCGAGGTTTTTGGTTGAGGAAGACATTATCCATTTCTTGGCATGAGGATTTTCTAGTTCTATTTACCTGCCACCACCATTAGTGAATGGCAGGTATTGATTCTTGGGTGCCATACATTGCCATTTGCTGAGATTGAATGCACTTCATTGCTGGTCGTGAGCATATTGAAGATTCATTTCTGAAGTCGTGGGGAGTTTAGATGAGTTCTTGGCTAGTTGTATCATTCAAGACTATACATGTACCAACTAGAGCCATACTTATTTGCTGGTCATATTATTCAAGGCCATACATGAAATAAACATTTAAGTACAAGTGACATTTACATATGGATATTTACTTCCTTACACTTTTAGTTATATTTCATGTATATAGTTTCAAAATGTTTGAGAATGGTTTTGGATCTCTACGAGTTGCAATGTATATTCTAATTTTAGAGGATCCTATAATTTTTCAGTCTTAGTCAAATTTCAGTAAGCAATCAACTCTTATCAGTTTCAATAGTGCCCAGTCATTATTTAGTGTTGACAAGCGTTTTGGAGGTTTTCTAGGTATAAACATTGCTGTTGAGGAATAAACCTACCATTTCCAGTGATGTTCACATTACTACAACATCTGGCACCTACTGCAAGTGTATTGACATCTTTGGAGGTTAGAATATTAAGCATTCTACATCTTTGTAATTCTGATTTCTGGGACAGCTGATTGTATTATTCCTTTTTTATTGTTCCCAGCTCTTCTGAATGTTAGCCAAACTGTTTGACAAAATGCCTTAGCTATTCTATGAATATTGGTGTGGATTTTATGATGAGTAGATGATCTAGAAATCTAGATACAGCTGTTCTAAGTGTTTATAATCAGAAGTTCTTCATAATAGCTTGCATGCAAAGTGTTTGATGAAATGTGTGGAAAATAAAATCAGCAACAATGTAAGTTTGCAACACAAATTCTTTGCCAGGCTATTACAAATTTATGGAGGATAGCAGATCTGAAAGTCACCAATCTTAGGTATTTACAAACATGATTTTAGGGCATGCTAAGGGTTGTGGGTGTTTGAAAAATGACACAGATTTGCGGAAAATCTTGAGTTGTGGGTCATGACAAGAAGGAACAGTCAAGGTAGGGCACATGTATCAAAATAAAAAATTGTGAGTTTCTACAATCATGAATCAACAAATGAAAAACAAAAATAACTCTTCAAGATAGGTCAAAAGGGTAGATTTTATCTAGGATTTGCAAACTGAGGTGCGACTTTTTTTAAAAAAATGAAACATTTCTAGTGATAGGATTGAACATTTTTGGCTATTTTAAAATAAAAAATCTTCCATTTCTGCAATCATATATAGTTTGTCTCCAAAACTTCAGAAAAACTGCTTTTAATTTGAGAACTTTATATGGGGGATTTAGTTAGTTGTGAAACAAAACTAAAGTATTGGATATCACTCATTAAAATACATTTGGATCCAACCCTAATATTGGTCATTTGTTGAACTACTTTATTGTATCAGATGCATTCTTAGTTGAATCCAACACCCAATTTCTTGGTTTTTAGTATAGCCACACATGTATCAAATATTGCTCGTACTCTTGGAGCCATTGGTGCTACAGTTGACAATGGTGAAGATTTGATTGATGAAGAATACATATATTAAAAAGCTTGCACTTTGAAGACAATAAGGATTTCATGTAGGTGAAGCTCAATATGGATGGCTACCTAGTTAGTTCAGGAGTTTGTGGATCTTAAAAAATTGCCCTCATGAGGGTCATGAAACAACTTCATGGAGCATTGTGGATGTAGCTCAACATGGATGGTAACTCAACTGAGAATCACTGCTTAGTATTATATATTATCGATTCTGGAATACAGTATTTTTCAGATTTTACTTGATATTTTAAGAAAACATAACAAGTAGCTCTAGCAGCGTAATTGGTTAAGACTTTACATTAGGAGTTAAAGTTAGCATTTCAATTTTTACTGTATTAATATGAGATAACTTACACGCACCTCAAATAAACAAATTACCTCCATTTGGACATCCAAGTGCTTCAGCAATCT
This sequence comes from Sequoia sempervirens, assembly GCA_007258455.2. Classification (NCBI taxonomy): domain Eukaryota; kingdom Viridiplantae; phylum Streptophyta; class Pinopsida; order Cupressales; family Cupressaceae; genus Sequoia; species Sequoia sempervirens. The sequence continues at coordinate 290,108 of VDFB02269656.1, read as the reverse complement.
GAGAAACTGTTTCTGATTGATTTCGACTTCTTTTCTCATGAACCTGCCCTGAACCATCAGAACTACAAGTCCTGGATACATATATAGTGTTAGAAGTCTGGGAGAACACAATAAATCTTACATTTTCACATAAAGCACCTTATTTCTGAAAACTTAGTTCAACAGTTAAACATAATGAAGTATTTAAATGATTAGCTCTCAATTTGTTGTGTCCAAGGTACATCTCATTATTTAGTATGCTAGGACAAGGAATTTTTGCATTGGCTCTCATTTGATAAGTCTTAAGAATGGTACAAGAATGAAATAGAGGGAGACAATTTTTATTGATTCAACACCAAAGTGCAGCTCCTGTGCCTTGGAAGGAGACTTGAATATAGGAGATGCTACCTTGCAGTGCAATTTCCTTACAGTTGGTTTAACTGTGTCAGAATTGCATTTTTCTTTCCTGGGCGCTTGATATGAACTTAGTGAGAACACCAGTGAGAAAAATACAATAAATGGTTTTACAGTCTAAACTGGGTTACATAGAAATGTGGTATGACATCAGGGATAATGGATTGTAATGACCCTCATAATCCACTATCAAATGTTCAAGGAAAAAAGTATTTAAAGCCTCATAAGGGCTTATAAGGCATTTTTACCATTAAATACTCTTACAAAGATTATTTCTTATATCACATAGAACAAACAATGTTTTTCTATGCTAGACATTTTTGACACTTTATATTTCTCTTTAGGGACTCTTGAAAGTTAGCATTGGCTTAAAGAATTTACAATCTTTGACTTGTGTTTTCACAATTTTCCATTATTTAATTTGTTTGCTCCCATAACAGCATGCTCCCAACACTCTAAGGAAAAGCCTGACCTAAGCCCCAAGAAGACTAAGCTTAAGTGATCAGACCTGCAACTTATGATCAGGCAGAGACAACTTTGGACCAATTCATAAGGGTATCTTCTCCTTCTTCTTTAAGCTCTACTAAGCCAAGTGGGGCATTCCCTAAGGTTTTATCATAGGACAATTAGAAAGACATGAATTTTCTCAACCTATTTTTGACTAAAAAAAAATTCAGCAACTTCAAAAGTTGTTTACGTTTCTTTAAAAAGGCATTTTTTTGCAAAATTCAATGACAAAATGTATCCAATGAGTCCATAAATGAGTACAAAAGTGTTTTTATTAAATTTGATTCATTTGAACACAAATTGAGTATAAAATCACATCATCATGCGCAATCCTGATACAATAATTAGCTGGCAACTATTATGAATTTATGATATGCTTGCCTTCGAAAATAATCATCATAATCCATAAATTGCATATTACAACATTCAATATATTCCTCTTTCCTAATCTAGTGAAAACTTGGGGAGAGATTCTAATCCTTCCACTCTGTTGCAGTTCCTCACTCAGCATAGAAGGTTGTGTTTGTGGCTTTGGCTTGACCTGCATCCTGCTGCTAGATGGCAATGACTCCACCTCTACCTCACCAATGTCATCCAATAACAATCCAGTAGCTCCTTCTCTTGCAACCACATCCTCCATTGCTTGCCTCTCAAAATTAAGAATCTTGTCTGCAGTAAACAATGGGATCCCTTCATGCCACCCTGTCCAATCACTATAAGAATCAATGTCATCCAAATCAATGACCTCCCCCAATTTCTCCTCTACATTTCTTGTGAGAAGCTGAAGGTTGTATTGTATAAAGACGAGGCCATTGAGGCATTTTTGAGTTAATTTATTCCACTTCTTTGTATGAAAGACCTCAAACAAACTCTAATTGCACTCACAGCAAGATGCACTAGAATTGACACAAAATGAGGAGGGCTAATCTTTGAAGACATGGGGTATTTGCACCCCAATCTCCCCACCAAGAACCTACAAAATGAGATATTCAAGAATTAGTAAGCAAACCATATTTTATCAATAGTTGTAAATTCAGAATTTGTATCTTGTAAGATGTATGTGATGTAAAAAATTCAATTTTTGTTACCTGGTGACTAAGTGGCTCTTCCTCAAATAGCTAGTATTGAAGAAAAGAGCTTCCCCCTAACAATCCTATAATTTTGCGATTCCTAAACAATGAGGTCTCTCACCTCAACCTTGGATGTCATCCTCTCAATGCATGTCATGAGGCCCTCCATAACCTCTCCATTATGATCTTTGTGAGGAAGCACCTCACTACATTGTTTGTACCCAAACCAAATTTTTTGCTTCATCAAGGCATTTTGCATAAAATAGTCTAAACCTTGCTAAATAATGTAAAATACAGTTTTTGGGCAATATCAAGCATGGAGTTTTTGTCAATATTTTGTCAGTCAAAGTCAGTTCTATTATCAGAAACTGAAGCAGAGACTCAGAATGAGACATTTCATGATGGAGGAGCATTTCACGGCGACACTTATATTTTTTATGGTCATTTCAGTGATCAAGATGATGATTTCAATGATTAAATTATGAAGATTTCTCAGAGAAAAGCAAGAAAGCGCACCTGTAGCCTAGGGGCGCCCTTCTTTTTGAAGGCCTAAATTTTGTGATAAATGCTCAAGCATACAGTCAATCTCTTTAGAATTAGTCTGCCTATCCGATAAGCTATCCAGCAAGGCTATCCAAAACCCGTAAGTCCGACAACTGGCAACAGAAGTTGAAGATTCCAAAGTTCCAGATTGTAGAAGCTTGTTCTTTTTCAGCTTTGGCGCTCCTGTAGCTTGAGGGCGCCCTTCTTAAAGGGGTGTTAGATCTTGGTTTTCCTGACTGTTGATGCATTCAATCTCTTCACGACTAGTTTGCTTATCCGACGAGCTATTGAATGCAGTCATCCGAGTTCCAGAGCTCCGACAGCCAATGTCTAAAGATGAGCTTATAATGAAGATTTCACATCTTTGAGCTTCTTCGTTGCATTTCCAGTGCAACTATAGCTCAGGAGCGCTTGTCAAAATGACCCTTGAGATGATCCAGTTTGCTAATGAGGTCTTCCTGACATCAGTACTACTCTAGTCCAGCTTCGCGTTGCACCAAGTTGCCTGTTAATCCGACGTTCCAGGTGATCGTGGCAGAGGTTCTATCAAGCACGTAATTTCACGGGCGGACTGGCATAAAATTTTCATTGTATTTCTACAGTCCAGAGGCGCCTAGCCTTTAGGCCTGTCAGATGAGGTCGTTCGCGTTCAAAGTCTTCACGAGACTTGAGCGTAATTACTTTATCTATTCAACAAGCCCAACCATCAGCTTCCGGGATTTGGCAGACGCTCGTACGTGCGAGGTCTTTGACGAAGTGTTGAAAAGTGAAGACATCCGAAAAATGGCCAAGTATGGAGCATATATTTTAAATAAACTACGCACTTGCATTTTTGAGGTCTTAGAAGCAATTTTCTTGCTTCGTCACCTCTAGAGATGTCTCTTGTAAGTTCTTCCGGCTACGCGTTGAGACAGAGAGTGCTCGAATCGGGTCATCTCAGCTTCAGATGTCAAAGTTCAAAGTAGGGCATCTGGTTGAAAGTTCAACTTTGGTCAAAATGGTGTCAGTGCAACTGTAGCTCAGGGGCGCTTTTACTTTTCAGGCCCTTAATGCACTTTTTAGATGCCGTGCGTATGTCTGTTGGATGCAAAATGCTTCTAGTCATCAAGTGAGCTCGGTTGCCTGTCAGCAGGGTTCACCGTTCGTTGTCAACAGCCGTTTGAAGCGTCAGATGGCAGTTTGAAGAAATGGTTAAGTCTGGTACCTGTAAATGAATTTAATCAAGGGCGCCTAATTTTTTGGGGTGTTAAATGATGGATTTTGCAGTGATGACTCCTAGCAGACATTTCTTCCTTGTTCGGCAGGCTTCGCAATGAATATCTCAGTTCAGTCTCAGCATCACCCGGTCACTCAGAAATCACTGTTGAAGATGACCAGTCGTAACTTTGTCATCAGCTATAAAATAGGAAGTTAATAAAAAGTGCAATATCTTGAGCAAATGGTCGCCTATGAGCTCAAATGATGACTTTTCAAAATCAGTGAAGTCTAGCGGTGAAGCCTAAAGCTTCATTCAGTTTGTCAATTGAAGTTTAATAATATTTAATATTTATTCTTGCATTTTTAGCATTAAATGGCGATTTTCTAAAGTTGGCGCCCTCTTTATGCTAAGATTTCAAATTGCATGATGATGAATATTTTATTATTATTTAATTTCGAACTCCGAGTCAGTGGCAGTTCAATTGAAGGATGTCCAATCAGAGGATTTCTATTTCAGTCAGGGTTTTTAAATCTTGCAGTTCACTAGTTGATGCGAATTTTCTCTTATTTAAACATGGCGCCTTCATTTATTATTCACCAAGCTAAAGAGAAGTTTGTAATTCTTAAGAGAAGTTTATATTTTAGAGCAAAATCTTATTTCTTCGAGGCAAATCGAATTTTATCAAGAAAAAAGGCGCATCTTCAAGAGAAATTCATAATTTCTCAAGCAAAGGCGATTTTCCAGATCAAAGGCAAATTCTTCATCTATTTTCAAAGGCGTTTTCTCCAATCACATTCTTTTGCAGGTTAAAGGTTCACTTTTGTCAGCAATTTGAAGAATTCAAGGGCGATTTTCATTAAAGAAGAGCATACAAAAAACGTCTTTTTCCTCCTTGGTTCTCAGATTTCTCTCAGATTTCAATTTGCATGTTCCTGTAATTGACAAATTCGACAAGTCTCAACATCTAGATCATTTCTATATAATTTCCTCGAGTTAAAATCGTGTGTTTGATTTTTCACGAATTTTTAACTTCAGAACATTCATTCTTGAGTTTCTAATTTTCTCAAGTGAAAATTCTTTGCACGGTCGAGTAGAAGTTATATTTTCGCATTTTTGATGTTCTAGGTTGTCTTAGAATCTATTTCTGGGCAAAACCCATATCTCAGATTTTTCGCTGAAAATAACTCTTCGAAAGGCTATTTTTAGCTTTCCAGAAATCTTCTCAGAACATAGTCAAGTTCACAGTCAACAGGCGAGTTTTTCAGAATGCAGTACACTCAGCTCGAATACAGGACCAAGACAGTCCTTACTCACGACTTCCTCGAGATAGTTGAGACAGATCTTCATAAGGTGTTGCCAAAAGCAGTTCTTGATCCGGTTAAGATCAGAGCTTCTATTATTCAAAATATTGAGCAGTCCGGGTTATTGGAGGTAGCTTCCATACCTATCTCCGTTCATTGTGTTGAGTTTGTGATGGCTTGTATTAAGCATTACAATTCTACTTCTCGTGAGATAGTGTCAGTAGATGGACGAGTTATTTACAGTCTCAAACCTTTGGATGTTGAAAGAAGTTTTGGCATACCTCAACACCCGAACAGTCTAGTGATTTCCATGGAGCAGTGTGAGTAGGCATTCAACGCTGATGTGGACAAGTGCCAGAGTAAAATGGCAGAGCGGTGGTTAAAACAAGCGAAGAACAGATTGCCAAATAATGTGGGTCGTGGTGAGTACAAGGATGAGTACGCAATTCTAATCACTCTCCTGAATCATGTCTTCGGTCAAGCACATGCTAATGTTTTCCAGCCTTGGATGTATTACATTATTGGTCGCATCATATCTGGGCAGGAGCATTATGACTGGGCATCCTTCATCAGCGATGTCATCCACAAGCAAATCACCGGTTTCATGCTTGCTCATGAGTTTCACATGTGTTCGTATCTTGTGTACTTGATCGCTTATCAGGGTCAGTTCCGGGGACTAAACACCATGGGCATTCTCAGTGTTCAGAAAGTCTATCAATATTATGATCAGCTTGAGTTCACCAAGGCTGAATGTCACTTCAAGCGTGTTCATGAGGCTTTCCTGACTTATACAGTGAGAAACTTGGACCGGGAGTTGCACGTTCGTATCTCGGCAGTTGCTAGGGCAGCAATGGATGGTTGGGCAGATTGGTTTATTCAGTTCCTGACATACACCTACATTCGAGTATACGGGTTTACAGGAAATCCAGCTATGCTTCCACGCTATCCTTCGGATAAGACAATCTTTCAGGAGTTCTTGAGACAGATGCATGGTGTTCATCGTCTTTTACGCCATAGGCACATACCAATCTCTCAATTTTCCTTTTCAATTTGGAATGTATTGGTGCAAGATGGCAATTGATGCCAAAATTGCAGGACAAGAGCTCGAGAAATATCATCTCAAGTATCTTGTTGAAACACGTGCCTATGATCTTTCAGGTCATTACATCACTCGCCTTGCTGGACGCACGTATCATGAGCCTTCTATGGAAGATTACTGGGCAAATTGTGCAGATGACTTCGAGGTTCGCAGACGCAGCTATGGCCGTTTCTCTCTCTCATAGATTTCTGTTTTCTTGTCAGAAGATGTGGGAGGTTTATCAGATGATGAGGGAGAGGTTCTTCCTCAGTTTTTCAGAGAATAAGTTGACACACAACCGTTGCCAACAGTTGATTGGTATGCCAAGGAGTACGCAATGGTGAAGGAGAGGTCAAGTAGAGTTATTCAAAACAGTATACTTTACCTCGACAGCAAGAAGACTAGGAGGGTAAGTGTGCCTAGAGCAGAGCCGCCAGTAGTGGTAAATCCTTCACTACCTTCCTCGTTGAAACCAAAATAGAAGAAGAGGAGTAATCCTCCTAAGAAAGGTCAAGCGCCCAACAATTCAAAAGGCAAGGCGCTTGCTTTTAATACACACACGGAGCCTGACAGACAACCTATCACAGAGCCAGTTTAGAGTCCGCCAGTGCCTGAGGTTCAGCCTCAAGTTCCTATACCAGTTCCAGAGCAGTCACCGGCCCCAATTCATATTGAATTGGATTTAGATTCCCCATCTCTCAACAATGCTTCTACATATTCACTCTCATCGCAACCTCCTGTTGCTAGTACAAACCCTTCCAGTAGCATTAGCCGAGATCAGTCTTGGATTGAGTCTCAGCTGGGAAGGAAGAGGAGGCAACCATCCTATGTCCTTAATCAATCAGATTTTGATCAGGTTTACCAGGATGTGCCAGACAAAAGGGTCAAGAACATGGTCCATGTGGAGAGGAATACTGACATGGAGATCGTTGTCGAGACTGCTATAATCCACAAAGGAAGAGATTAGACGAGTTGGAATCTCAAGGCTTTGAGGTTATCACAGTCAACCTTGGTCGTAGCACACGCCAGACTCAGGTTGATCTCTTACAAGTTGCTACAGACAGTGCCAAGGATAGAATACTGAAGGACGGAGTGTCATGTCCCAAAATTGTAACACATGAAAATGCAAATCAATAAATAAATCATAATCACAAAACACATTTTAGTGTGAAATATAAATAACTAGATAAATAAATATCAAAAATGTAATGGCAATCTAAATATTATTATCAAGAATATTATAATTATAATACATTTATTATAATAAACGAGACAATTAATATTAGTACATTATAAATATCATAATAATAGAGATTTCACAAGAAAAAAATATTACAAAATAATATTAATAAAATATTATTATAATTATAGTCATAAATATTATAATACATATAAAACCACTAGTTTAAGAATAAATATTAAGAAATAATATTTATATATTGAAGATGTAATGCTGCGATTATTAGTGAAAAAAAAGGATTAATTATAAAAACAGCAGTTTGAAAAAATAAAATAAATAAATAAATAAAAGTGGTTTAAAAATAATAATGAAGGTTTAAATAAATGTTTGTGTCTTTTCATAAGGACATCACTCTTGAAAAGATGTATCCTTTAGCATAGATATAAAAAGACATTGAATGTAAGAATCAGAAATAAAGGAAAGGAATCAATTAGAAATCTGCATAAAGCAGCAGATTGGAAATGAAATAAACTATGGGAGATTTATTTGATTAAGTGTTATCGTCAAGAATATATTTGGGGAAGTAAGTTTTATATATATATATATATATATATATAGTAAGTGATTATTGGAAGATTAAAATTAATTAGAAATAATTATATATTTATACACGATCATTGCAATAATGATGCTTGCAGCAATTATTGAGCCTTATAAGTAATTACGATCATAATATAAAAATGGATAGATTAATATTTATGATCAATCAAATGTAAGATTGAAGGAAGGCGACTAAGGAATTAAGAATCATGGGAAGACACAACAGTTAAGGTGATGTATTCACTTAGCAATAATATTTAGCATATTTTGAATATAAGAACTAGATATTGTTAATTTGATTATTGATATAATGACATCCTTTAATCTTATCATAATGAGAATTATCATAGGAAATGATGAACTTAAAGAACCATTGGTAAATGAAAATATATTTGATTATAGGCATGAAATAAATCTTGGATGAATGCAAATATATCTGATTGTTTAAAGATTGTCTACTATGTGCTTGTAAACCTATTAGGATCGACGAAACATGGGTAAAGTTGGATTGCCTAAAAACCCCACTTTCAGCCCCTTAGGCCCTAGACAAGGGATTGGGCTTTGCAGCCCCTTAGGCTCTTAACAAGGGATTGGGCTTTGCAGCCCCTTAGGCCCTTGACTAGGGATTGGGTTATAGAAAGATGGGGGTCCCACCTAGGTCTCTGCCCCTTAGGCCCAAGATACGGGATTGGGCAAGAGAAGGTGGTAGGCCTTAGGCCACTTGGACTCTATGGTTCCTCTCCCCTAATAGGACGAGTGTCTTCTGAGGTGTTGCCATGAGTGGAGTATGCAGGTACTAAGCCCTAGGCAAGAAGGATTGTGATGGACAACCTCTTGAGTTTACATGAGGGCTTCAGGGCGGATCCACCTATGGCACTCCTCTTATGTCTTCATTAATTGATTTATGTTTATGAATATATTGTGGATATCTAGATATTATTGCTAACAAATATGTGTATGTGGAAATGTTTTTAAATTGGTGAATGCAGATTTCAATCTAGGATTATTTCATTAGAGAACACATTCCTTTTGGAAAGAAGAAACCCTAGACCTAATCAACAATCGAATTCTAGGGCAAACAAGCAAATACAAGAGCAAGGCTAGGTAAGGGACACTACATGGAGAAGATAAGGCAGCCCTCAAGGCTGAAATCAAATAGCTTCGTTAGTATATTTCTAGCCTTGTTCACAGGCCAAATGCCATTACCACACTCCCGCCGATGCTTGAGCCTCCAGTAGAACAAGGTCAACTTAATCATTTGGTTGACTATGGCAAGCGTTTGGATGAGTGGGAGGAAGAGTTCATTGCTAGAGGCCATGCTATGCTCACAGAGTTATATCAGTTACGGTACAATGCACAAGAGCTCTGTCTTCGTCTTCAGGATGAAGAGCGAGACATGGCAATTAACAAACCCTGGGATGAGATTATGATCGCTCACCTGAGTATGGCGTATGATTCAGTCACAGATGCAGAGGACAAAGAGGCTATCTACTCTTGGAAAACACAGTTGGTTCTCAAGGTAAAGATAGAAGAGACTTTGGCATCAGAGTTGGCTGAGAGTAGAGAGCACGTTACTAGTGCACTCCGGTTTGTGAGGACTCTAGTTTCTCGCTTGCCATGTCAATATCAGATTGAGGGTGGTGCCTACGTTGAGCTTACCGATGTTCAGTCAGAGCTCTAGGTACTCATTCATACTATTTTCAGTGGGGAGACCATTGGTTGTAAGGTTACTCAACTTACAGTCATGTCAGCGTTATTTGATGAAGCAACAAGGAGCAGAGGTGAACTTCAGTCCCAGATCACGGCTGGTGAAGACATGCTACACAGGCATAGCATTCTTCGACAGAGTATCAAAGCTCCAAATGGTGATGCAGTTAACAATCTCGTTGAGGGATTGGTTGCTCGAGATCATGGCCAGTAGACTTCAGTTCCCACCTCTCAGAATAGACTTTATACACAGGAGTTAACTTGGCATTACCCTTTCAAGTTAACTAGTTGTCTCATAACATGCATATCTATTCTGAGATCAGCTTTATTCACTTGGAGTTTCTTTTAGGGTTTTCGTTAATTGATGGTAGTGTTCCAGTTAACTTGCTTTCAATAAGGACGTGCATGCTTGCACATTGTCCATTTAGATTTAGATGTTTCGGTTAACTAATGGTAGTTTTCCAGTTAACTGTATAGTTTGCTTAATTAGGGTTCAACAATAAATCTTGCATGCATTGCAAGACTGAAGTTGATTCAAGGTGATTTTAGGGTTCCCTACACCTTTCGATGTCTATAAATAAGAGCTTTGCTCATTTGTACATAACTTTTGCACGAGAGAGAAATATATGCTGTGCCTACCTTGCCCTCAATATTGCTCTTTTTGTATCTGTTCATGCGTTTTTACTATTATGATGAATTGTTATGCCACATAGGGTTTCATGCAATTATAATGGTGAATTCTTTCCTTAGATCAAATCTGTTTTGTGTTCAATAAACTTGTTCAGATTGAGATGATAGTTGTGCCACCTTGCCTTCAAGTAGAGAATCTGCACTTGGTTATCATGTGTTGTTAACAATAAACTTATTCGGATTGAGCTGATAGTCGTGCCACCTTGCCTTCAAGTTGAGAATCCGTACTTAGTTTATCGTGTGATGTTGTTTCCAATAAAATTGTCTAGATTGAGCTGATAGATGTGCCACCTTGCCTTCAAGTTGAGAATCTACACTTGTTTATCGTCAGATAGTCAACCTTGCTCCATTTCCTCATGCTCTGTTTTCTTGAGGAAACTGTATAGATTTAAGCAATTAGCCTAGTTGTAGTTAGTGATCTGCGAAACTAGAAAATACTTAGCTGCAACGTATAGAGTTTTCGTGAAAGCCTTGTACCTCTACAGCTGAGACAAAAAGACAAGAGATAGTTTAGATTACTTTTCCCTTTACAAGCATTTTTGTTAAGCACAACAAGGGAGCTTCCCCTCCTAATTTGAAGAGCACTCATTGCGTAGTGTGCATAGCTGTCCGTACCAACTTACACTCCAAAGGTGTTCGTTGTTACGCCAACATACATGAATGGGTTGGTGGAGTTGATTGTTTCACCTCCGATCAATGATCTCCAAAATGGGATCAAATTTGAGCCTATCACCCTCATAATAGTTTCAAATGGACTCTTTGGCCCTATCCATGGCCTCATAAATGTATCTCATTGGGTTTTGATCCCCATCTACCAAGCACAAAACTCTAACCAAGGGCTCTAACACCTACAAATTAAAGTTACAAATTTATAATGAAAGTAAATACTTTTAAAATTTAAAAATAAAATATTCAGTTTGAATTTTAAATCGAAGTTTTGAGGTTAATTTGATGATCTTTGTAGCTCTTTATGCAGAGAGATTATTGAAGACTATCCTTGCAATCCTCTCACCTTCAAGCTTCTTTGAAAATGATAAGTCTAGCCATGCTTGACTCATAAGTATTTATTTCAAAAAAGTCAATAAACCAATAATGCTTTGCAACGTTAGGAAGATAATTGCAAAGCTTGTGAGACCCAATTGCACTAGTTCTTTTCCTTTGGTGTGATCTCTCATCAAACTAAGAATGCAAGGGTGATTATAAATAAATTTTGTTATGCTTCTTGCATCTTCTAAACCAGTCCCACTCAATTAATTTCACCTATATCCTCCAAACGAAGGTCAAGGCAATGTGTTGCGCAAGAGGTCCAAAAAAGTGACATATGCCTCTCCTCAAGCAATCTCCTTGTTGCCACATACATTGTTGTGTTGTCAATTATAATTTGCACTACATTCTCTATGTCCATCTCGAAGATGACTTCCTCCAACATTACACTCAACTTTTAGCACTTTTTACTTTGTCAAGGGCATTAACTAAGTTCAAATAAATTACCTCACTATTTGAAGCTACCAAAAAGTTCATAAGGGTGTAGTTCATTCCATTCGTCCATCCATTTGAAAGAATAGTGCAGCCATATTTTCACCATTGCTTCTTTTGTTCGTCCACAACTAAAATTCCATCTTCAATTGCATCCATGAGAGATTTTCCACTTAAGTCCTTTTGACAAGGTGCCTTGTTGCCTTTTCCAGCAACTATCAATGCAATTACCAAATTCTTCCAATACAGATTACTCACCACATTGACAAGAAGGTTGTTGAAATACCAAAAAATGGCACATGCCTTAGCTACTCTTCGGTGTAGGTACACCTCATTGTTTCGCCTTGTACCTTCTAATGACAATTGTGCTCTAGGTATGTTCCTAGGTACAAAAAAGCTATGTGGTGTTTGTGTAGGTGCTCTAGACAAAGTAGATGAAGTGGATGCCAATGTGCTTTGTATGCATGGACCATGAATGAAGCCCACTATGCATTCCAATATCATATCTTCATCTATTTCTACTTGCAATTGAGGACCATTAGAACTTGCTATGGATGCTACTATGGTGGTTGTTTACCCGATAATGAGAATTGAATGATTAACAAAGAGTAGACAAAATTACATAACAACGCTCACAAAATATGTTGTGTATTCCTTTGTTCATTGGATATGCAATAATCATAGAATACGAAACGCATGCAGTCTGTAGAAACCCTAGTTTCCCCTTTCTCTGTTTCCGACTGTCTTTCTGAAGTTTTTTGAGAGTTTTTGATGTTTTGTGATTTTTTTGCAATTTTTGGGTTTTTGACAATAAATGAAAGTACGGCTTGCTTGAAAAATAATAATAAATTTCTATGAAAATGATAGATCTTCAATATGCAAAGAAAATACACTGTAGAATGAAGGCGTTGCTTTTATGTGTTCAACTGGCAACAATACATTAAGATCTGGAACATGCATCAAAGAATAACAATATTTTATTGAAGTAAAAACCTGGTATTTGCTGCTACAGCTGAAGTACAGAAATTGTACGGCTGCAATTAATGATCTTCTATCCTTCCGTTTGATGATGCCTGATGATGCTCCAAAGATATGCGCCACTACTGGAAATGATAGGAAGCCAATAAGAAAGGCGTTTCACCCTCTAAGCAAAAGACGGCTCCAGACAAGGTGGTACGGCCAGGTACAGGTACGGCCAAGTACAGCAGCTTTAATGGTTGGTACGGCCTCCTCAAATCAATGCCTAAGTCTCTGGATATGGTGCGCCCAAGCTAATAGATGATCTCTGAATACCAATACTGAAGAATCTCTGACAATATTAATTTCTCTGAAGCTCTGTAGTTTACTCTGAATGAGAAAACCTCTGCTGGCAATAGATCAAGTGATATTTCACACTCTCTGAATTGCTTTCCGCTGGAGATGGCTCGTTCCCCAAGGAAGTCGAGTTCAAACCCTAAAGTCTGTGCTCAGATCAATATGATCAGTTCTCAAATTCAATAATCTCATAATGGCTCAGAAACCAAGGCAAATCCACTAATAAGCTGAAAAGTGCGATTTCCTCAAGAATAGGGTTTCATTAAAATATTCACTTTTAATTCTTTTAATTTCTCCATAGTTCTCAGCTGAATATTTTAATATAATTTAAATGTCAAACTGGCCCCTTCTGATGATGGGCGCACCCCTCAAGGCAATCACTTAAGTTATAATGTAAAATTATAACTTTATATTATAAATCATTAAATAATTAATATTTAATCAATACAATTAAATATTAATATTTTCCTCGTTACTCATCTGATTTCTGATCCGTCTGATGCTGACGAACTCTGAAGTGATTCCGGATGTCGCCAAAGCCCTACTGCTAAAAATAGCAGGGGTCCCACACTGCCTGCCAGGAACTGCTAAAAATAGCAATTCTGCAAAAAGCCTCCGAATGAGCCAGAACGAAAGACCACTGATCAATCTCTGCAAACTGAAGCTGAGCCAAGCTCCGAAGTGACCCTCTATCCAAACAATCAGCCTACGAGGGTCGTGTGATAGGCCAATTCTGTCCTCTGAGAGATGTCACTGAGAAGGGGACATGACACAGTCCCCGATGGAGTAAGCAAACATAGCATATATAGAATAGCCGATGGTTGCTGAGAATTGCCAACCATCGACAACTATACTCCAACTCCTGAGAACTACTTCCTAATTACAACATCTAACAATTATTTATTTTTGTTGATTGCAATATTATTTACTTAGTGTATTTGGTCAACTACATCAACTTCCCGAATAAGAAAGTCGTCTTCCAGATGAATTGCAAACAAAAAATTGGAAGACAACAATACAACATGCTAGCTAGGGAGAGGATGGATGAGAAGACGTTCCTAGAGCCGGGTAGATGTCTAAGCATTGAGTTGGCGAATCCGGTAGACTTCCTGTATCTGCAACTTGAGGTGATGTGCTGCTATCAATTTCCTATCCCTAGCCGCCTTCACCATGTGCGCAACCTCTTTCAATTTATGCTCCACCTTTTCAATTTCCTTGTCTTTGGCTTCAATCTAGGTGTTCTTTTTTGTCAATTCCATCTCTTTGGCATGGATCTAATTGTTTTTTTTTGGTCAATTATATTTCTTTGGCAACTACTTTTGCTTGTTTGGCCTCAGTGAGGTGTGTTTGTTGTGCTAGTTGGCTTTGGAAATGTTGGTTAAGGGCATTCACCTTGGCGCATACCCTCTGTGAGATAGATATGGCCTCATCAATTTTGTTGGTAAGCTGAAGATTAGATGCTTCTTAATGTTTCAACTTATAAAATAATTCCTTGTATGTAGTCTCCATGCCAAAAAGAGCCAAGATTAGTTTCCCATCTCTCCCCTATAATGTAGGCTTGGCGGGGGACCATGTCGCCAACATCTCATTGGTCTCACTCTCTAGCCGACCTCAAGAAATGAAAAGGCTAGTAAACTCATTCTCACAACTAGTCTCCATGAATGCTAAAATGCGTTGGGCCTCATGCCATGCCAATGGAGAGTTGACACGATCCAATCGACGGGAAATATCAACAACCTCCTGTCTGACTGCAACTATAGGTTCTAAACTCTAAATATATCTCTGAAAAGAACACAATGGATCAATCTCATCCAGTTTGGGAATCTCAATGATTATCCCTTTTGAATCATTGGATTCCTCCTCTGTAGGAGGGGCTGCAATCATGGGTAGTGTGAGAGTGATTACTGGCAAAGTGGCTACTGGTGGAATGACTACTACCAGCTGTGGTATTGGGGTTGGCTCCCTCTCCTACACATGCATTGGCTATGTTGTATGAATAATCGGTTGTGTAGTGGTCAATGGTGCAATACTTGGCTGTGTAGTAGTCGGTTGTGTAGGAAATATGAACAAACAAACTGAAAAACTCTAGAAATCTCTTCAAAATGCCTCCAAAGTCATTGCACAAATAGTTATCATACTAGAACATAGCTAGACATCATCATAAGTAACCAAAATTAAAACAACCATCACCGATAAGCTCTAATGGTGATTACTCAATGCAATCACACTCCACCAGCTAGGGATTATCTTTCAAACTTGAAACCAACAACCTAAAGAGGGTTTTCGTCCTTTGAAGATTTAGAAAAGAACACTCTAGTTTCAATTCAACAACATAACTTTATCTCCAAATTGCATAATGAAAATGAGAGCAAGAGAGAGGTATAAATAAGACTTGAGCCCTAGAAGTTCAAATTCTTTTTCCCTCCAAAAGGGACACCCTCCTTGAGAAAATAATATTTAATTTAAATCTCACTTTAGACCTTCATCTTGGGCGTCCACTTTAGCCAAGGCAAAAAAACATCTTTTAAAAACAACTTAAAGTTACCATGTCTAGGCGTGGGGGTCCAAGGGGCCTTTTTAAAACTTTATAATTTATAACTTAAGGATTCCGAACTTGCCTTTTTCTAACTCCAAGGATGGTGGAAGCACTAAACTGCCAAAACTGACAGAACTCGTCAATTGAAAATGCCACCCCTACCAAAACTTGAAACCTAGTACTGAACTGCTGCCAAGACCACTGCCAAAAATAGTACTTACTAAAAATAGCATACTGCTAAAATAGTGTGTCCAAACTTAAAATAAGCCCAATCTGAGATGCAGTTGTGACTTGCTAAAAATAGTAAGTGCTAAAAATAGCAATTACTGCCCACCAAGGATTTCAGAAAACCTAGGAAAACCCAGAAAACCTTTTGGCAATCATTTGCAATTACCCCTTGAAAGTGCTCGTAGGAAACCTCCAAGAATCTTGTGATCCCTTGAAACGCCTTTGAATAGCCTACTGGACTCTGGAAATAGGCTAATGGTCATTGAAACACTTAGGGCTAAAAAGGAGACATTACACAATGCTTATTATTTATCATCGATATCACTCTAGTGTAGTCAATTTTCAATTCAGATGCTTTTCGACACTTTCCGCAACTCGAATGTGTTCATGAGCTATAATTTAATTATTTTTACTAAGGTTGCTAACTGTATTAAAATAATTTAAAAAGCAACTTAGTATAATAGCTCGTCGCAAAAGAGGATGAATTTTTTTAAATTTTGGACATTGATATAGTGGCTTTATGCATCATGAATGCTTAAATAATAAAATAAATCACTTTTTGGAGTAATAAGGCTTATTTAATTTATAAAGTGATTTTATATTATATTCTCCAAAAAGCTGCCAAAAATGTTATAAAAGGAGTTTTGTGAGCTCATTTGCACTAAGCTGGATTATTTTTCTATTATGAATTTTCGAAAGCTTCTTGTGGAGCAGAAACCTGAGGACAAAACCCCTAAGGGATGTTGGTTTCGATAGTGCAAGATTCTACCCTAGCTAGTTGCTAAAGAGATCATTCAAATTTCTTGCATTAGATTTTATGATTGGAATATTGAATTTGTGAGTCTTGTTTCAAGACAAATTTCAGAGTTTGATTGTAATGTCCCCAATTTTGCGAGCATCAGAGTTCGGTGGATTTAGCCTATTATGCGACCCTCGTAGGCTGATAGGATGGATAGAGGGTCTTGGTGGAGCTTGGGTTGGCTTCAGTTGTCAGATTGTTATCAGTTGGCTTTCGTTTGGGCTTGTTCGGACACTATTTGCTCGGATTGCTATTTTTAGCAGTTATTGGCAGTCAGCGTGGGACCCCTGCTATTTTTAGCAGTATGGATGGATTATGTTCAGAATCACTTCATTGTTCGTCAGCTTCAGACGGCTCGAGCATCGGGTTAATATTGAAGGAGATATTAATATTTAATTGATTTAATTAAATATTAATTACTGGAGCATTATAATATAAAGTTATAATATTTTATTATAACTTAAGTGATTTTTTGCTAAAGGGGTCGCCCATCATTGAAGGGGCCACTTTTGATTATATTTTATAATTAAAAGTGTTTTCGAAAACTATTGAAAAATTAAAAAGAAAAGTTCGAATTTATTTAAATAAAACCTAATTGAGAAAATTCGAACTCTTGAGGAGATATAAGGGTTTCATTGGGATTTGAGCTCATTATGTTATGAAATTGATTTTTGATCAAGTCTTCTTCAGAGAACGAAGCCAAGGGTTTCAGTTTCTATAGGCATTGGAGAACGAGCCATCTTCAGTGTTGCAGTTCAGAGGCTGTGAAATATCAGCTGATCTATTGCATTCAGAGGGATATCTTCATTCAGAAGTTATCACAGAACGTTCATAGAGTTTTCTTTCAGCTTGCTGCAATAATCAGGTTTTCATCAAAATACTGTTGCTTTTTTAATTGCATGTTATTGGATCTCATTTGTAATCATTCCAGAGGATTAATAAATAGACTGGCATCAACATTTTCAATAGATTTAATCATTTCCAGTATTGCATTATTTTATATAAATTTATTCAGCATCTTCTTTTCAAAACGCAAAAAGAGCAAAGAAAGATCAAAATAGTCAGTTTTCGGAATCAGGGAGAACAGGGGTTTCTACAGTGGTATCAGAGCATCAGAGTTTGGTGGATTTAGCCTATTATGCGACCCTCGTAGGCTGATAGGATGGATAGAGGGTCTTGATGGAGCTTGGCTAAATCCACCGAACTCTGATGCTCGCAAAATTGGGGACATTACAGTCCGCCCTCCCTGAAATTGCTTGTCCTCAAGCAATCTCTACTGCAAAGAAACCCAACTCCTCAGAAGACCCAAAAATAAGAACTGTGAAATGTCCCACACATCTCTAACTGTCTCCTATAGCATCAACAAAAACACAATTGCGCAAGCTATCCCTGGATCCCAAACCCATAGTGAAAGTCTGTCGTGTCTGTCATCCTCAGGCTGCCACTGCGCTCTACTGCCTCCAACTTCACCATGTTGTGAGTGGTGAAGTAACCCAATGGGACCCATCCAATACTCAGTGCCAAAACTGTCACCACCTGGATCCCAATACAATCTGAATTCACATCCATCTGTCATGCGGAGATAAGAACTTCTAGAAGCATCTGCCATACCAAAACTCTGCTTGTCCTCTGCTAAACCCACATGGATGTGATAACTGATCAAGCCATCATGCCAACTGAAACCATAGTCATCCTGTAACCATGTACCCATAAGAAAACCTTGTGACATAGAAGTAGCAAACCTAGTTGGATACATATCGGCATGATGTAAAATTGATAGCTGTCCCTGCAAGTGATCCCTCGCAAACAGCTGAGTCGGACGCTTGCAGCCGCTAATCCCATCTTCTGAAGATGGTGAATACCCATCCCACAACGGATGGTATAACTCCGGGGCCAATCCACACCGATGCATCATCAAATCCTCCGTGTGTGGACCAAAGGAGAAGTGATAAACACTCCTCACGATGCAATCAAGATAAAATGCTCCCACCTCTGTCAATGGCTGTCCATCATAGTCCTGGGGAAACAAATTAGCATAAGTACAAATCTCCATACTGGATGATGTCCCACATATCTCCTGTGACGACGATGAAGTAGTGACGTGATCTGTCACACAACTCTCGGAAAAATCCACTATCTCATCACAAGAGCTCTCAACCAAAACACTCATCCCATCTGAATTGACTGCACCAATATCTGCGATAGATGTAACCCCATCCTCACTACATCTCGTGGATATAAGATCCTCACCAACTGCCTCTGTATATAACTGTACCGTATCTGCAGCTAGTGGAGACTGTGCCAACCTCAACTCCACGGTCAACTCCTCCAACCGTGACTGTGACTCTTGAAGGGCCAACTGAGCACTCTCCAACGAGTCCATAGTCACCTCAAGCTCATGAGTGAGCTCATCGGCCTGCTCCTCCTTCCTCTGCAATGCATCATAACAAATGCAATCCCACTCGAGAAGAAAATCCCTGTCTGCAAGTAGTTTTAAGTAATTTTGTTTCATCATTCCAATTGCTTCTCGAAGTGCATGTATCTCTGCAAGGGAAAAACCACTATCACCGTGCTCATCTGTCAAAGGAGTACTCCAACCATAGGTAGCTAACATCTGACGAGCAACATCAAAATGCTCAATGGTTGTGGCAATCATATTGTCATTCACCTTTAGTTGCCCAACCAAATGATGACTCTGTAGCTTATGACCCCCATACAAGTTTTCCGGTTCACAATATGCACTATGATATGAGGCTGATTCGTCATCACTCACTACATGATAAGCAGCATCATGTGTGCTTTCATCCATGCACACCTCAACATCTAAGGTACTGCTGCTATGTACCTCAAAGGATGGCTCAACTGATAAAGTAGAAGCCGCTGATATAACAGTATCTTCACACACTTCCACTCCCGATGTAACTGTATCACCCTCCAACTCACAATCCTGGGATTCCATGTCAACATGTGAACCTTCTAACTTATTTTCTAAAGTCTGATCTGGAAAATCAGACTCACTAGGACATGAATCCTCAACACATAATGCATCACTAGTACTCATTTCTTGAGTCCCTTCATGTGACAACTCAATAGGATTATTCTGCATATGTGAAATCACTGCTGTCTCATGCTCATGCAAAGTTTCATCATCGCTGTCATGAAAATCAAAACTGTTAGGTGTAGCTTCCCTAGGATTAGTTGTATACTGGTCACCAACTGCTGAAAACTCATTGTAGAGGCTTCTTGACACCTCACTTGAAAAGACATCATGTTCAGATTTAGATTCTTCACGATTACTTTGCTGGTTGGTTTTTTTAGGTTCTGAATCCTCATAGGGAGCCCACATTATTCTATGCGCTTTGCCCTTAGGTCTCAAAGGGCAATCATGGTTTAAGTCGTACGGCTTTCCGCAATAGGAACACAACTTCATTTTGTTTTTGCGATGTCGGACCTTTGATGATAGGAAGTGAATTGGATCCTTTAGACCGTCCAAGCTCTGAAAGCGCCCGTTCTACACGCACCAACTCGCGATTGAGCTTGTATTGGGATTGTTCAAGTTCTTTGAATACCTGTTTATTTTTGGACAATGTTTTCATGACGCCCATTTTCGCTGCCAAACTAAAAAACCAATCCAGCTGACTTGTGCACAACTGATTTTACACCTATTGTGATTGTTGTGATTTGTAGTTTGCTTATATTTGATGTTTCAGGATGCTGTCATGAATATTAAAGACTGCTAATGCAATGTTCTTACAATATTCAAATGACTGAAAGGATAGGAATGCAATGCAAACTTGACTTGAATAACTGAAACTCATGTAGTGATGTTCCTACAGGAAACAAACATTTGGACAAACAGTTTGTGTGCAACTTCCAAACTCACTGATATTGCTGTATAAGTCTGATTTGCAGCTGCCAACATAATTATTTGGGCTCCTTCAATCAATATTCCCAGAATCACTCGGTTTCACAACTGCCACATCTCAATTTGTCTAAATATAATATCGGCCCTCTTTACGCGGCTCCAGACAACTCGATAGGGAGATCTAAAATGTATTCCTCTTGCCTTATTTCCTGTTTTGTCCTGTTGCCAAATCGATCACACTCATGCCAGTTGCTGAATCATGTGCTGGAGGCTATCCCACAGCTTAGCTTTTCAAGCAGCTTCAGTAAAGGCCTTTATCTGTAACTTTATATCTTTGTCTTATGCGTAGCAGCTCCCGTTCAATTTCTTTTACACCTTTTTTATCAAACCAAGGACAAGCATCGATAAATTCTTCAATAGCTGACGGCTTCACCTTATTGGTTTTATTCCTTCAGAAATATTCACATATGATTTTACAATTGCTACGTCAGATGTATTCTCTGAACAAGGTGCGCCCAGGAGTATCTAAAAGCCACGATTCCCTCAAAGTAATCGTCCTCCACAAAAGATTTGATGTCAAAGTAGATGAAATTATTTTGTCTTCATTTGCTGAGCTGGCAACTCCCTGTTGTCTTTACTTGTGCGCTTATTCTCAAGACATCGTATTCCTTTGACAAGGCGCCCAGATTTAATTAAATAGTATGCCACAATTTTCTCAAGAAATCATCCTCAACAACAGATATAGTATTATCTTCTTTATCAAAGATGTCAAGTAAATTCATCGGCTGAAAGAGGAGCCCGATATAATGCAAACACGTCCCTCCCCTTTGTCAATTTCAAATAAAACTTGGAATCGAAGCTTGGTACTTTGGACGATTCCTCCCAACGATATATTTATTTGGCTTTATGAGAACATTCTCGAGCTAGGCGTTAAAATTTGTGTCTCATTTCATTCAGTTTCCTCTGTCTTTCTCTGCCATCTACTGCTCTGTGGTGTGCGATTCCAAATGAGAAGCTGGACCCAACATGTCTCCAAAAAAAACGATATTTACCGCCACAGAAATGAAGCTTGCAAATACGTCTCTTTAGTGTAGAATTATACAACCTCGTCAACAATCCTTTGACTATTCCTTGATTATGCAAGGCGATAGGAATTTAAGTGGTTCCTCCAAATAAATCCCTAACAACAATAGGAAGCTCTTAGACAGCTCCCAATAGTTTATGTCTTCACACAATTGACTCTTTCTCAAAAATCTCTGACGGTTGCTCCCCAAATTATTATTATCGAGCCTTGAAGATTAAGACTATCGTAATACAATCTTTGCTTTTTTTTTGAACAGCTCGTGTGGCATAAGTCTGGAAATAGTATTGATACCCAATAATAATCAAACTCCTCAGATTGAACGGCTGAAACTTCAAGATGATATTCGATTTGCCTGTCTTCTATGATAAAGCCCGATACGTCTCCAGGTAGTTGCGCAGCTGGGTACTCCACTTCAATTTGTCCTTTTCCAGCAGCTGAATTTTTTTTTTTTTCTGAAATTTTTAAACCCCAACCAAACTGATTTTTTTTTTTTTAAAATCAACCCCACAGGATGCGGATTAAGGCTCGATACCAAGTTAGTTACCGTTGCAAAAAGCCGGACTGGTGATGACGGCACCCTCTTAAGGGGCATCCCAGGATAGGTACTCCCGCCGAAGACCCCGGACACGCTGGGCAAACCGCTCGACAGACCTACGTCACCCCTTAGGGGCCGCATCAGGACATCATCAAAGCTAGTTAGTTACGCACCAAAGTAGTGAACGGCACCCCTCTTAGCGTTAAGGGGCATCCCGGGATAGGTACTCGCCGAAGACCCGGACACGTGGGCGGGCAACCGCTCGGACCCTCGTCACCTTCCGCGGGGCCCGCATCGGACATCAACCCCACCGCGCGAGTCTCGACCTCGAGACCTCCGACTCTGATACCAAGTTAGTTACCGTTGCACCAAAAGCCGGTGGTAGTGAATGGCACCCCTCTTAGCGTTAAGGGGGCATCCCCAGGATAGGTACTCCCGCCGAAGACCCCGGACACGTGGCTGGGCAAACCGCTCGGACAGACCTACGTCACCTTCCGATAGGGGCCCGCATCAGGACATCACATTGATTGAACAGGAAGATTATGGCACCATGACTGGAAAATGAATATAGAATGAATGGACATATTTCCAAGCTAGGCGTTGGAATTTCTTACATCTGGGTGATAATATGTTTAAGATTTTGGTGATTTTCGTTCATTGAGTTGGGTGCAATGTTTCCTAATGTTGGGTGTGATATTCCACATTACTGGTTGGGAGTTTCCAAGATGGTTAGTAATTTCTATGGCTGTTTGACTTGCTAGGTGTGTCTTTGGGTGAAGTTCTCCGTGTTGGGCGCAGCCATAAGTCTTCCAGACATTGCATTGTGTGAAATAATACAGGGTTTCATGACTCCTTACTGGGCACTATCATTCTTGTGATTGGCATAGGATTTAAGTGAAATTTCAGCAGATTTGAGCAGGGCGTTTGGTGTAAAAATCTGGACAGAAGCTGTCATTGTCACCTTTTGGCAGTTTGGGAATCTTGGAAGTGGGACGTGGAGCTAGGAAGCAGATTTGAATCACTTACCAATAGTTTGGTACTACTTGTAAGTTATCTGAGCATTAGTTCTTGCTTCTTATTCAAGGTCAGAATGTTGCATATGCAGATCTTGTGATTTAATGTTTATAACAGCAGTCTGTAGCATTAATTTCTGTTATTCATAGTCACCATGAATGAATGCCATCTGTTTGCTATACTGTTTCAGTACATCTGTGATAGTTAAGTTGAATCTTTTATAAGGAAAATATGTTTTGATAGCAATGAATGGATTATCCATATGATTACAAACACAAACTCCTCATAATCATCTACAGACAAATTGTTTGACAAAATGCCAGTGCAGCAAACTTGGAAAAAGTTGTGAAAATTGATATAGACTTTGGGCAAGGGTTCTTCCAATTTCCAACTCCACTTCTTCCTGATTGGACCAGCGCTCTTGCTTGACCACTTGCAATGTGAAACATGCAAAATGTACCCTGTTTATGGAGTTGACACAACTCTCACTCATAGAACTCAGCTCCTACTTAGATACCACAAACAAACAACCAGCCAATGATTGACCCAAGTTACACAACAAAAGCACAAGAACAAAGAGAAACAATGAAGAGTTAGGAAAACACGCGATCTATATTATGGGTGAAAAATGGGAGTTTGCATCCAACCAATCTACACTACCTATCCCAATGAATATGTAACGTAATTATAGAGACTTTTTGTAGTACAATCTATCCCCTTTCACAAGTCCAGCTATGCCTATAAACCACTTTGTTCTCACTCTCAACAATCAATCTAGCTCTTACGTTTGTGGCACTTGAACTACATGTACTTGACTTAGCTAAGACTTCTGCCCATACTTCAACAACCTCTATAGAAGGAAATGCCCACTTTTTTGCCAATGCAATGACTATTAATCTTCCCCATAGATATGAGACTTGAAGGGTCCTTCCCATGCCATATGTCCAAAATCAAAGCTTCAAGAAACTTCATGTTTCAACTTTCATTTTGCGTTTTTGCAAATATTTTGTTGTTTTTGTATACCTTTGAATGCCATTCAAACACTTCTACCAACAAAAGAGTATTTGTTGTTTTTTACCAATTAACCAAGGAATGGTTCCTCAACAAATCTAGCCTCTAATGTGTGGATTGGATACTATTGGGCTTCCCTATGCTTGTACAGTAACAAGTGGCACCTTGGTGACACATTTTTCTCTCTATGATTCTAAGAGGGTTCACTCTATCTTTACAAAGTCGGGAGTCTACTTCAACTTGTGTGGCCCACTTGGCACCACTATCACAACTTATGGCCTTTGTGGTAATGTTGTAGATTGTCCAGTTTCCCAAACACACAACCAAAATCACACAACAACTAGTCCACTATGCCAAATACCAAAACATAGCAAAATGAAAGGTAACTCTTTTCAGGTGATGCAAGATTGCTCAACCCATAGGATGCTCCTACATCAATGTGACAAGTTTGAATTTACCTCTTTCATATCCAAGTTTAGTAATGGGTCTTCTTTCCCAAGTCTTAAAAGTGCAAAACACAATATTTCAGCTGCAAAAGTGACAGAATGAGTGACTTTCAAGTTTTCTTGTTTAGATCTTGCCTTGGATTTTTCGACCAAGATAAGATTCATCTTGTTCAAGGTATGAAACAAAGTCAGTAACATAAGTCATATTTATTTCAAATTAAGGGTTGTGATAGCCATACTTGAGCATTGCTAAAGTGAAATCTATAGAGGTTGGAGGCAACCATACATTCAAGCTTATAAATTTGCTTCTGCATATTAGTTTTATTTCCTCCCATACACATTACATGCTTTTTTAGATGAAGAGTCTCGTAGATCAAGTATGAAAATTTATTGGGTGGTGGACTATATTTTCTTTCTAAGTTGCCGGTTTGGTTTTAGGTTCAGGTTTGGGTTCGAGGGTTTGGTTCACGGGTTCGGGCAAAATTGTTTTTGGGGTTGGGTTCGTTAATACAAAAACATATAAAAATCAGAAATATATACATATTTGCAACAGTAATTAAGTTCAAAATACACCACCATATTAATGGTCAAATAACAATAACATAGCAAAAATACACCACCACTTTCACAGTCAAATATTAAAATACTAGTGATACTCAAATGTCATGATATAAATTAAAGTTCAAAAAATGTCAAGTGTTTACAATCGGCCATTATTGATCATTGATCAATCATATCGGTCATCAAAAAAAGCATCATCAACATCCATATTAGATGCTACATTTTGTGTAGAACCACAAATAGCGTCAGTAGCACTCGCACAAGCATTGACACTAGCACTCTAATGCTTAGTAGCTACATCAGGCTCATAGTCATCATCGATATCAAGTGCAGCTAAGTGACTTGTGGAAGCATCCAAGTCAAGACGCTTTGGCTCCATATCCCACCTCCTTGAGTCTCCTTCTTTGTAGGAACTTTGTTTGTGTGTAATGAGGCGCAAGTTTGAATGCACATACACCAAGTCCTTTGCCTTTTTTGAATGTAGCCTATTGCGCTTTATTGAGTGGATGAAGGAGTATGTGCTCCAATTCCTCTCAGAAGAAGATGAACTAGCAACCTATTAAGACCAAATTAAATAGTTAACTTAAGAGTTACAAAATTTAACTAAATATAATATAAATGAAAATGAAAATTATAAAATATAAAACTTAAATTTAAAAGAAAAAAGATTTTGACTATAAAAGTTACTTGGGATAAAAAAAATTATTGCAAGAGGTTGGAGGTGCATGCACTCTTCGCCATGGAAGTACCACCAACTATGAGCATCCACCCTGTACTTGTCTCAAAGAGAATCAAGACCACAATCATTGGAGCATGCAAAACCCATGAACTCAGCCCTCACTAGATCATGTTGGTCACAATCATTGAAGAGTCTTGTTGACGTGGTTTTTGAGACCGCACCAACACAGAATAAAGTCTCCCAACGGACGCTCTATCCTCTCTTGAACAAAGTATTCAGCATGCTAAGATTGCGAGTAAGATCATGCTTTCAACTCCAAGGTTCCTTGAGTGCGAATAGGCTCAGTTTGGCTCGATGTGATATTGCTGGTATGTCAAGGGGACTTACACAATTGTTCGATGACTAACAACAAACGTAGACTAAGGGCTTTCGTGTGATTCAAATGATTTGGCGGTGGCGTAAGTTTCCTAATTCTAACCGGAAATTGAATTTAAAAGGGTGTAGGGCCTAAGAAGTTTATGTTCTATTCTAAATGCAGGATATGTGGAGCTTTGTTTCAATAGACTTCAACCGGATTTCACCTAGCCTCCGTCGGACAGCCTCAGTAAAATCGGTGCAATCTTCAAGGGAAATAGCAAAAGATGTTCAAATTATGACTTAACATGCATACACCATCACAACGACGCATATAAGCATATAAACCAACTGAAGTTAAACTCAAGGTAATGTCCAGTTGACCACACAAGGCGAACTTATCATCAACAAGCCGCTAGTGGTATGGAATAAAGCGAAGCTATCTTAGTAAAACACCACACACCAAAGTAAGCTACTTGCATGAAATTAAGCTACTTGGATACGAAAGGAAGAAGAAACCTTGCTAGCATTTCATGACAAGACGAATTCCATCATCAATGAAAAGATCTATTATCATAAAATGTATTACACAACAATCTCCTCAAAAGTTTTCAAAGGGAAAACTTTCTTTCTTCTCCAAATTATGCAAAAATGCTCTACAATGCTACACTATCTAATTCTAATGCTAATACTCTCTCAATGTCTACTATTCCAATGTCTAATCTAATTCTAATGAATTACAAATGAGGGGGACTCCCCCTTTATATAGCTAGCCAAGTCCCAAAAGATGGCTAGGGTTACAATCAATAGAGTGGCCAGAATCGTGCCACCTCAGCCCTAAATAATATTGCCCTAAAAACCACCACAGAGGAGAGTGGGGTAATAAATGCGCCATAATGTCCAACATCATCCTTCTAGAAGATTCCATTTGTAGACGCGTTCACACTGTTCTCGATCTTCTTTCTTGGCGTTCTTTGATTTCTTCCACTTGAGGGTTTTCATCTTCGTCACTTCGAGTTATACTAAGTCTCAACACTTAGCCATTTTCTTGCAACTTTTTCTCCTTCGAGATTGAAACTCATCTTCATCGTGCTTCCACTTCAAGTCATCGTGCTCTGGCCTCAACATTTCTCCTGCAAAACAAGCAAGGAGAGGGGTATTAGAATACTTCATGATATAAACTTAACTCACTTACCTGATCCTCACGCTCCAACTTTCAAGCGTTCATCGCCAACTTTGCGTTCAAGTTCATGCCTTAGACAAACTTTCAACACATCTGCATCTTCAAGAAATTCATTTCACCTGCTGGAACTCTGATACTCAATTTCGTTCAACTCTGGCTCTGGAAAACTATCCTTACGAAGAGCTTGGGCAAATTCACCTAGGTAGTTCCTTTCAAATTCATCGTCCGGAGAATTTCACCATGGAAACACATTTTCTTCATATTTGCCTTAGAAAATTTTCCAAATTTCCCTTAGGAAATTCATTATCTGAGTGCCCATCAAAAATCTCCACCCTGAAAGCCTCGACAAGCTGCGGAAGACCTTAAAATCAACTCCTCATCGATAATCTTCGATACCCAGAAGAAAATTTTCTCCAGAACGCATCGAACCCATGGGTGCTCAACGAACGGGTTCGTTTTATTTCTCTGAATTGAACCTTAGAAAATTATTCTTTCAACAATTTTGTCCTCGTTCTTCGATCCCCTCTGAGAATTTTGCTCCGACTTGGAAAATTTTTACCAATCCTGTGCAGCTGGCATCATCTGACTTCATCTCTGGCAACTCTGCTCACGCTTCAGGAAAATTCCATCACCTCTCCAGACTTAGGCATTTTTCTAAGGGAGAAAATATTTTGTGCCTTAGAAATTTTTGAATCACCTCGAAAATTTTGCCTTAGAAAATTTTGTTTGCCTGCCAGCGAGAGAAGTATCATCTTCACTTAGAAAAAAATTTCATTCACAGAGGCGCCTTGTACATTTTATCTTTACTTGCCACTTGCATTTCACTCCACACTTAGGAAAATATTCCCACGCCTTGGAGAAATTTTAAAATCATCCTAGGCGCCTAGCAAACTTAGAAGAATTTTAAAATTACGCCTTAACAATTTATTTCCATCATCTTAAAATATTTTCCAACACACATCACTTCTCCACGCCTTAGCAAATTTTCTAACACCTTATGACTCCCACCACCTTGGCGCATGTAGCACACTTGAGAGGAATATTCAAATCCACGCCTAGCATTCATCACCCTTTCACCACGCCTTGAAGAGAATTTTCACCCACCTTCTACCTTACTTACTACCTTTATTTACCTTTCACATTTCAACTTTGGGCGCATTTGAGGCATAGAGGAGGATGGGCGCATTTTGCATGTCCAAGAGGATGAAGTCCAACGTCTTAGCTGGTGACTTTTCAGCTCCCTATTTTGTCCTCATGTGGCCCCATTTGGGCGCATTTCCATGTAGGTGAAGGATAGACTCGTTGACTCCTTTGACCACCTTCATTTTGGGCGCATTTCAGCCTAGCTGGTGGATGAAAACATTTTGACTTGTTGACTTTTCCTCTCCTTTTGGGCGCATTTCACCCTAGCTGCAGGATAAACTTTGCTTGACTTTGCTTTGACCACCTTTTAGCTGGGCGCATTTCAGCATGTGTGAAGGACGAGACTCATACTTAGAAAAAATTTCAAATATCTTGCACCAACCCTTCCTTGGGCGCATTTTGGCATGGGAGGAGGATAAACTTCATTGACCGCTTTGACTTTCTCATGAAGGATGGCGCATTTAGGGGTGGCAAGTGAATATCAAACACTTAGAAAATTTTTAATCACCTCAAATGCAAGCTGGGCGCATTTTATCATGGCTGAAGGATGAACCTCTTTGACTTTCCTTGACTACCTTGTTACATGGGCGCATTTTGCTAGTGGTGCAGGATGAAGTTCATACTCAGAATTTTCTTATCACATCTTCATCAACTTGAGTTGGGCGCATTTGGAGGTGGCAGGAGGATAAAGCTCCAGACTTAGAAATTTTTTCATCTTTGCCGGTTTCTTCATGCCTTACTATAAATAGTAAGCCTCTTAATTTTGCGTCTCTGAAGCTCAGGTTGCTATGAAATTTTAAACACTGGATCCTCGCGACCTTATCAACCTGTCGGCACTGCCATTTTTAGTCACCCTGCTATTTTTAGCATGTTTCCGGGGGTGGTTTACTTTAAATAGTAACCTCATGTTTCTGATAGCTCCACTGCTCCGATCGAGTTGAAATTTGGATGAGGCGCTCCTCACCACGTGACCTGCTGGCTGACATTGATGCATGCACTTGATTTACTATTTTTAGCCAGTTTCCAAATTGACTTACTATAAATAGTAAGTGCTCCGTTTGACCCGAAATTTCACCAGCAAATAGCCTGAAGGACGCTGATCGCGGTGGTTTACACCGGATTTCGAAGATTTTGACTTTTGATGCCCATTTTTAGGCTCCGAAGTTGGAAACCCTAATTTGCATTGCATGTGTATCAAAAGATCTCCGTTTGTCTTCGTTTCTGCGGCACTGCGATCGGCTCGTGATTCTGAACTACTGGGAGGCGGCTGCCGTGACATACCTGCTAAAAATAGCAAGTTCCTTACTGAGTGAGTATCTTCATTTGCATGTTACACCATCGCGAAGCTCTCGAAAGACCCATCAGGAATCATCCGACATGCAAAAGAAATCTCGACATGCAAACCCTAAAAATAGCCTCGGAAGGCTGAATTTTGAAAGTGGTCGCCTCGTCTTGCATGTTACATCATCGCGAAGGTCTCGAAAAACCCAGAAGGAATATCCAGACATGAAAAGAAAAAATCTGCATCTGCACCCTGAAATTCGTGCCGGAAGCCGGACTGCTAAAAATAGTAAGTTATCTGTTTTCGCTCAAATTTGGCATGCACGCAGTCCGATACACTCTGAATGCCGTGTGACTGCCGGAATCTCAAAAATGTTGACGAATCGCCTGAATAGCAGACTTACTAAAAATAGTAAGTACCTCAGAATCGGATGAAAATTTGCTGAGAGCCTGCTGGAAACATGCTGACAAGAACGTTAAGCTCAAGTTTCAAGTTATTCACCTCGTTTGACTTCAAATTGGCTGGAAAGACTCAAACCCTAATTTCAGACTTGGCCAAATTTCACTTGTTTAAGTTCAAAGACGGCATCAGAAAAGAGACAGACGGAGAGAGAGACAAAAACCAAAGCCAAAAAGACCAGAATGGGGCAAAAATTAGGGGCCCCCATTTGAATGGGGCGATGTGTGAAAAAGGTGACAACAAGTCTACGGAGTGTTGCTTTGTACTCTTGAGCCACTTTAGCATCTCTATATGGAGCAACTCTTGATGAAACAAAAAGTATCTCAGCACTATAATATTTGGGATTCAATGCAAAAGCGAGAAGATGCAACGGAGTGGTCATTTTGTTCCATCTCTCTACAATGATTTGGTGCAGCTCTTTGAAGAACTTTTCTTTAGGATCTTCCTCTTTTGCATTGATGATGGTTTTCATCTTCTCAATCATTGAGTCGATGCCATCATATACTTTGCCCAAACAAGGTCTATCCATGTCAATGTAACGGATCATGCTCAATAATATGGGCTCAAGGAAACTGAGGAGATACTCAACATGATCACACCAATGGTCATCTAAGACCATTTTCATAACCTTATTTGCCCTTTCAATGCTAGATTGCCTCCACACGGACCAATTAGCGTTGATGACCATATTAGAGAGTGCCTCATGAACCTTCATAAGCCGTCTCAATGCAATTGTGTTGGAGGAAAAACGGGTCTCAACAACCTGTTTGAAAATCAAAATAAAATATAATTTAAAATTACAAAATCAAAGTTTAAATTAAAAAGAATTAGAAAATTAAAAAATATTAAGAATTCAATTAACTTACCTTCAACAACTCCAATTTTGAGAATTGTCTAAATATGTGTTGTACCCCAAAATTAAAATTTTTGTTATACTTAGACATTTTGAAGAAATGAGTGAAAGTCTTGTTAAATCAGTCAAAAAGATCAAAATTTGGGTATGCATGTCTTGCATGAGGGATTAAAACACAACATTTTCAAAATCTGAGGATCTGGGTCTGCTCAGAGCAGCTTAACCTACAAAACCCAGATCTCAGTTTTTCATCCCTAAATTTTAGGAAAACTGCTATTTTTAGAAATTTTCTAAATTTAGTAACTTTTTTTGGGTTTCTTTGGAAATGGATATTGGCAAAACTTTCTAAAAATAGAAAATTTATCCGCTAGGGTCCAAACTGATTTTGACTGGTTCAAAATACTTCCATATCAAGCTGGTGCAGTCAGAATCTCAAAATAATTAGTTTTGCCCTAGTGGGTCTATTCTGCTTTTTTAGAAGCATATTTGGAGCTCCGAGGTCATTAATGGAGGTCATTCCGCTGCCAGGTGTCAGATTCAACATTCAGAGCATTCGACAAAAGGCTAGTTCATGAGCTTGCATGAAGAATAGGGAAGAAAAAATTTAAAATGGTGAAAATTTTCTAACACTGCTAGACTTGGCGCCCTAGGAAAGAAAAGGCACCCATCTTTTTGGGGCATCAGATGTTGAAATTAGGGTTTGTGCCTCGAATCAAAGTTGCTCAGTTCTCTGTCAGCTCCGCGACGAGTTCAACGATGCAGTCATCAGACAATCCAGTCATCCAGAATTTAGCATTGAACGGGGGTATCCACACTTACGTCAGAACAAGAGAAAATGAAAATTATTAGAATTTGACTAAGTCTGGATAAAGTGGGCGCCCCTGGTGAAGAAGGGCGCCCAGCTTTTTAAGGCACCTAACTCAGCAGTTAGGGTTTGCAAAAGTGCCCATCCTCTTCAGTGTTCAGCCAGCTTCGACGTGCCTATCTCCGTCAGATCATCCGACTGGGCGTCTTCTGGCAAATTCAGATCAAAGCCAAAGGTACAAAATGAAGGTTTCAAACTCTGAAGAAAATCAGATGAAATTTGACTAACTCTGGTGACTTTGG
Source organism: Sequoia sempervirens (assembly GCA_007258455.2). Classification (NCBI taxonomy): domain Eukaryota; kingdom Viridiplantae; phylum Streptophyta; class Pinopsida; order Cupressales; family Cupressaceae; genus Sequoia; species Sequoia sempervirens. The sequence goes on along the minus strand of VDFB02269656.1, from coordinate 257,912 downwards.
GCGCTCCAGGAGAGAAAAGGCGCCCAAGTTTTCAAGGGGATAAACAAATGATTTTGGAAATGAAGTTCTAATAAGATTTCTTCGCAGTCGATCCAACTCTCCAACGAGATATCCAGCACGTTTGTCAGAGGTCACAATCGCCAGATACAAGGAGCTGAAAGTAGGGTCCGACGAAGGCTGAAAACCAAGATTCAAAGGCAAACAGAAAAAGGTTTAAAAATAATCTAACTTTGGTGAACATGGGCGCCCCCAGCCAAGATGGGCGCCCAAACTTTTGAGGTCCTAAAATTTACTTTTTGACAGAGTTCGTCTCAGAAGACCCCTCCTCATATCTCGCCAACTTCGCGATGAGCATAACAAGCAGTTGATCTGACGCCCGGAGCTCCAGGTTCAAAAAGATAATCTATAGAAGAGGAGGTAATGAAGAAGTTGAAGATCATAAAAATGGCCAACTCTGAACAAAATGGGTGCCCCTGGAAGGAAAAGGCACCTATGATTTCGGAGGTCGAAATGAAGGATTTTGCCAGAGACGCCTCCAGACCATCCTTCTCAGAATCAGTCTGGCTCCGTGATGGATCTTTCAGCTCGACTGTCGGATCATTCTACAAACGGGAAATCAGAGGCGAAGTAGGAGGTCAAAATGAAGAAAAGTTGAATATGTCAAAAATTTGACTAACATTGCATAAAGTAGGCGCCCTTGGTGAAGAAGGGCGCCCAACTTCTCATGCCTTAGAGAAATTTCAAAAGTTTTCAAAATTTTCAAAGTTGCAAAGAAGAAGATGGCGTCCAAGTTCATTGAACAGCTGATTTAGGGTTTTGAGGAAGAAAGCAAAAGAAAGCAAAGTAAAAACAAAACCCTAAGTCTATTTAACATCTTTTTTTCATGTTATTTTCATTATTTTTGCAGGTAGCCTTCAAAGGAGAAAGTTGGAGCAGCAAGTTTGAAGAAATTTTTCAAGATTCAAGAGCATAGCTTGCTGGTTTTTCATCAAAATTTTCAGACCAACAACTTAACCCCTTGCTTTTTCAAGTTTTTTCATCCAGAAGATCAAACTTTTCAAAGGGAAGGCCAAGGTTTCCAGTTTTCAATCATCTGGGTCTTTTCTCTTCAATCTTCTGAAGGAAATTTTCAAGTACTTCATCAAGTTGCAGCAACTGCTTTTATTTTGCATGTCAATGAAATCCTTAGTGCATTCAATTTTCAACCATTTGGGTCCTCTCAAATCAGTCTTCTGGAGAAAACCCATATCACAACTTTTTCAAGAAAGTTTCAAATTCTAGGGTTGGCTGCTTTTTCAATTAGCCATCAGTGTCTTTCAAATCTAATCAACTGGGTCCATTTTTAATTGTATTCTGAACAAAACCCAGGTGCCAGCTTTTTCGGTGAAAAATTGAAGAAATTAGGGTTTGCTACTTTTTCAGTCTAAATTCAAGATTTAAAAAAAACGGACGATCTGGGTTGTCTTGCAACGAAGTTCTAAGCAAAACCCATATCTCAGAAAAAATTCCAAAAATTTGTCCGTTTGAAGACGAAAAACCAGCATTCTAAAAATAGAAAGTTGCTCAAGACTTGTCAAAACATAGGCGAGTTTACAGTCATTCTTCAAGGTTTTCAATATGGAGTACACTCCCCTCGAGTTTTAGACCAAATCGGCACTATGTCAAAACTTCATCATCATAGCTGAAGAACACAAGGAGGTGTGATATGAGAAAAATGAAAGGTATCAGAAAAGAGTTGTGCAATACTTTTTTGTTGGAAATCAAGAGAAGTGTCAGAAGCATAAAGTTGCAGAGCCGCCAAGTTATCAATTAGTGAGTCATCTTTTCGGGCAGCGATGTTTTTTAAGAACAAAACTCATAAAGCAGCTGAAAAAGTGAAAGATCCTCTAGGTTTGATCACAAAAGGTGAGGAGATCTTGGAGAATCAAAATATTGCCTTAAGACAGTATCAATGTACCTGACCGAGACCTAGTTTCCTGCTTTTTAGAGGATATGATTGAGATTTAAAGCGGCTTTCATCTAGAAGCTTTCTTTCCGCTTTCTTTCTATTCTTGGAACGATTCTTATCCATTCTTTGAAGAAGAGAAAGAAGATAAATGTAATAGTTGGCATTTCCCGCTTTTTCTGCTTTCTTAGGTGTTAGATGTTATCTTCTTTCTAGATTTAGTAATAAAGCTTGCTTGTTGAGCAAGCCCTAGATTGTGAAAGCAAGGAGATTTTAGGGTTCCCTACTCCTCTGCTTGTCTATAAATAAAAGCCTTTGCTCATTAGTTTCTTTAGCCATGCTAGTGATAACAAAACGCTGAGCTTATTTTGCCTTCTATTTGTTATTCAAGTGTCGTTCAATTGTGTTGTGATAGCAAATTGTTGAGCCTCTTTAGCCAACAAGGAGTTAGTGTGATTGTTGTTTCTATTGTGTAAGAATAAGATTGCAAGCCTCTTTACCTGCAATTTCTTATTCCAGGCATGTTAGAAGTGAGTTTTGTTCCAAAAGTTCGAGTAATAAAATCATGAGCCTCCTTTGCCTTGATATAAAGTGTCAGACTTCCGTTATTTGTGTTTTACTTTTATGATCTTGTTTCCAACTTACAGTGAAGTGTGTAGGTGTTTGTTGAGAGAGAGATTATTGAAGTATTTTGTCAGAAAATCTACCTTGTTCATTTCTAGTTTCTCTTGCTCTACTTATTACTTGAGAAGTTAGAAACGTCTTTAGTTTAAGTTAGTTGTAGTTGAAGTTCTTAAATCAGAAAATCTCAGCTGCGGCATTTGTGTTTTATAAACCTTGTGCTTTAGCTGATCAAAAAAATAGGCAACTTAGTTTTAGTTTACTTTATTGAAAACCATCAGCAAGAGGGAGCTTCCCCTCCTAATTTGAAGAGCAGTTTATCTGTGCATAGCTATCCGTTTCAAATATACATTCCAGAGGTGCGAATTTAAACGCCAACAATATGCCTTGTGTCATATGGTGGTTGGTGACAAATATTTGGATGTCTTTGGCCTTAGCATACACCTATATGATCCACTTAGTTTTGGTTCCAATTTTTTGTAGCATTAGATTGAGGGAGTGGACAGCACAAGGTGTCCAAAAAATGTGTGAATACTTCTCCTCAATCAATAGCCCAACAACCCTACAATTTTTTGCATTGTTAGTTACAACATGCACAACATTTTGATGGCCCACTTCTTCAATAGCTTGACAAAGGATGTTAGCAATAAATGGACCATCCTTCACTTGTCCTTCACAATCCACTGCTCTCAAAAACATTGCCCCTTTAGGGGACACAACACTAACATTGATCAATGGGCAATTTTTTGCATCTTTCCATCCATCAAAAATGGTCACCCCTGTTTCAATCCACGAATCCCTTATGGGCTTCAAAGAGTTCGCTACATGTTTCACCTCTTCATCTAATAAGGTGCAACATACCTTCTCAAAACCTGGGCCCCTATACCCCTTTGGAGCCTCATTAATAGATTTCACCATTTTTGCCAATATGGTGAACGAACAACATTGAATGCCAATCCATTGGTATAGACACATCTTGCTATGTCTTGATCAACAATCTCTCTTGCCTCATTCCAAAATAAAGTTTCCAACGGTCCCTTATATCTTTTATTTGTAGAGGGCACAATTTGCTCTTGAGGGATGGACATAAATGGATGGCTATCTGTACGTGGAAATTGAGAAGACGGCGTAGGGGGCTTCATCACTCAAGATCCTTTCTTTAACAAAGGATGACTTATTTTAAGATTGATTGCTTTTTGGTCTGTTTTTTCTTGCTCAGCAATATATCCCAACACTATATCATTTGGAATGCCTTGATTATCTTCACCTAGACAAGCTTTGATGCCTAGTCCAAGGATCCTGGACAAGTGCCCTTTCACTCGACTGTATTAGCTCGAATATCTAACATGGTAATGAGTCTAATGACTACAAATCCAAACATATCCTCCACCACTTGGAAGTTGTTGAATCATTTCAACATATTTCCAAAAGGGAGAGTTTGGATCTGTTTTGAAACGAGATTGGTTTGAGCTTGAGGAGGTGGAACCGAATGCCATTGTAATACCTAAGGCACAACACATTGAAATTTTGGTATTGAAACTAAAAGACTTAATTAATTTCAAAAAATTGAAAAAACTGAACGTGTTATACTCTTAGAAGAATGTGTTGTACCCAAAATTAAAATTTTTGCTTCATTAAGACATTTTGGTAAAAATTGTCAAAATCTTGCAAAATTGTCGTCAAAAGTCAAAAAGGGTCAAAATTTCTAGAAAATAGCAATTTTTGAAGAATAAACGGACCATAGGGGTTTTTTGGGTTTATTGTCAAAAAGATGCTCCCAAAATTTTGGAAAATTTTGAAATTAGGGTTTCAGAGCTTATTTTTAGGGAAAATGGCTAAAAAAAGAAACCATGTAGAAAGGGCTCAATATGATTTTGATTGGTTAATTTCACGTCACGATCACACTGGTCTAGTAAGAATCATCAAAAAGTCAATTTTTCTCTAATGGGTCTATTTCACTTTTTCAGAAGAAAAGTTAGGACCTTTGAGGTCATCAATGGAGGATGACTAGATGCCAGGTGTCAAAATCTAAGTCTCAAACGCTACATAGATCAATCCATGGCAAAAGATGCTCGAGAAACGATGAACGAAGGAGGGAAGTGTAATGCCCCCATTTTGGCCCTACACTCTTCATTTGGATTTAGCCTATTTCCGGAAATCCGTAGGCTAAGCTGAGGTGGAAAATTAGGGTTTCCTCTTTCAAATACTGCTCAGTTGGCGTTCTGAGGTTGTTGTGCAGACTTAATATTTATAGCAATTCACTATTTTTTAGCAAGTCTATCTTTTGGCAGTATTTGTCTAGCAGCAGTTCAATCCTTTGCAGTTCAATGTTCAGTTTGGCTTTCTGTTGTTTTGATGTGAACTTACTATTTATAGCAGTTGGCTATTTTTAGTAAGTCTAATTTTGGCAGTAGCATCATCAGCAATTCAGCTCAAGTCATTTTGCTATCCTTCAGTTTCAGTTTGGCTTTGGTTATCTCCATGGATTAAGTTTTATACTTAGTCATTTTTATGTTTCTCAGTTGTACCCCCACGCCTAGGAATGATCACTTCATGTTGTTTTTAAAAGGGGGTCATTAAGGGGTCAATGGTGCATTTAATGAATTATTAAATGCTTTATTGTTGCAAAGTGAAGTTGGATGCCTAAAAGAGGTTGATTAATATTTTATTATTTCAAAAAGTGAAATGCTTAAAGTGGCATTCCTTTTGGAAGTTGAAGTGATTCAACTTCTTGGAATTTGAAGAGTCTCTTGTTGCTTCATTTGCCAATTGAAGCTTATATATTGCTGCTGTTTGAAGAGCTGATTATCTTTGGAAATATTGTAAAGTTATGCTGCTGGTTTGAAATCCAGAATCCGGCTAAGGGAAAGCTTAGCAATTTGTCTACATTCTTCGGGCCTGAAACTATGGTTCCCTAGATGGTGGATTGAGAGTGTGCTTCATTCAGAAGTGCACATTGAGCTTCATTGTTGGAGAATTTGAAGTGTTTTTCAGTTTTTGAGCTTGCTGGTTCATTCATGGCTGAAGGTGATTTTCATTAACAGCTCTTTGTACGATTTTAATATGCTTCTGGGTATTGAAGATATGGATTCCTAGCACATGGGCGCCCCTTCCCATAGAAGATCAGAATTTATTTCAAAGTATTTATTTTTATTCTTGCAAAATCGCCCTTGCTAAGGGCCGTACCATGTTGGGAGCATTGAGAATTGTGCAAGTAAATTAATGGTTGCTTTTTGAAGTTGTTTCATCATCATGACATGGGCGCCTATCCTCCAGAGGTTCATTGCAATTGATTTCACTCAATTTGGAGGTAAATTGATAAAGTTATGTGCATTTCATTGATGTACAGTTTGCTGGTCTGATTTTCTGTATTCTCTATTTCTGATCAGACTTGTTAGTTTTTGATATAATGCTGGTTTGAGCTTCATTTCTATATCATTATTGTATTGTAAGAGTTAGAGGAAGTGTTACTCTAACCATTGATTGATTTGGAAGCATATCTTTCTTATTTGCAGCTGTTTAATTCATTGTAAAGCTGATTAGTAGTACTAACAGCTATTTATTTTATTTGTTGCAATTAGTTTAAATTTCATACTCCCACGATTGAGTGGTTGAGTTTAAATAATCATCTTTCTTAATTGTAAGTTTCCCCCCACTAAATAAGTGGTTGTGTGGATTGTATTCCCCCCACGTTAATAAGTGGAAGTGAGGATTTAAATGGCTGGCTTGCCGCCTTTAATAATGTAATAATCTCACCCACTGAATAAGTGGAGTATCCCCACTGCTTGTGGATGCCTGCATTAGCAGATGAATTGTAATTTCAGTTCAATTTACTCCTAATGATCCTCTGACCATATGCTATCAGCTCGCCCACATTGGGATCTTGGTGAACATTCTTGGTTAGAGTTACTTCCATGCTGATTTGCTTTTGGAGCTAATGCTAATTAGTGACTTATTGCTGGTTTGTGTATTGTATTTTGAGAAAAAAATTAAGGGGAATATTTCATGAAGTCTAAAAATAGTGAAAATCTTCAAAAATTTTGAAACACTAAAGCACAAAAGCACCCCTGCTAGCCAGGGATGCCCAAGATTTCAAAGGGTCAAAGACAGTTATTAGGGTTTGTAGTTTTGGGCGTTCTCTTCAAAATTCTTCAAGCTTCAGAACAAGTCTGTCAATAGGTTCACCGAAGCAGTCAAGTGACCAGAATTGCGGATCAAACTGGAGTGTTTCGTCAAGAGGACAAAGTGAAAATTATCAAAATTTTCTCTTCTGCACACATGGGCGCCCCAGTCAGCCAAGGGCGCCAAGGGTTTTGAGCCCTCAGAACCAACTTTTACGGTTTGCAAAATTGGTCATTCTTTCCGAAATTCTTCAGGCTTTCTAGTGAATATCTCAACCTGACCACAAGATTCATCAATCACCGACAATTGCAGATCGAATGAGAAACGAGGCACAAGAAACAAATTGGAAAAGTTGAAAATCATTAAAAAAATGGTTAAATCTGGCAAACAAAAGTGCCCTTGCTAGCCAAGGGCGCCCAACATTTTGAGCCATCAAAACCACTTTTTAGGGTTTGCAGCCTCTAGGAGATCCTTCTCAGATTTGATCACCCTTTTCAACAAGTCCATCAGCCAGTTCACAGGATCTATCAAACGTTCGGAATCAAAGATCAAACAAAGGCATTTTATTAGAGAAAAGATAAAAAAATATTGAAAATTTTCTAACTTTGGTGATGCAAAGTGCCCTAGTTAGCCAGGAGCGCCCAGGATAAAAAGCAGTCAAACGCAAGATCATCTGCTGGTGTGAGGTATCAATCTCCTCAGATTCGATCAGGCTTGCCAGATCAATTCACTTTCTGTAAGAATCCTTACAGGTTCAAACTGAATTTTTTTTCCCTTTTTGCTGGTCTGAAAATTTCTGACTTGCCTTTAACTTACATTTTCAACAAGGGTTTATTATATCATGTAGTTTGAAAGGTTCCAAGCATAAATAACAAGAAATGAACTTGAACATAGATTTTAGGCAATCAAATAAGTCACATAAACAAAAAGATGGACATACCCAACAATGATAGCTTAACTTCTTATTTGATTTGAAAGTTGATTACAAGTAGAGAGGGCTGGAAAGTACAATCAATTAAGTCTGATTAGAATTTCAGACCTTCAATTACATCTCCTTGTGGCAAAACACAAGTCCAAACCCTAGACGTATAAAGGGAAATTGAAGCTATATGAAGTAGGATGATATGCCCAACTGGAGATGACTGAAATGCGACTATAGCAGTCCATTGGAGGTTGTGGATGCCAAATACTCCTCAGATATGATAATGAAATCAGTTTGATGACTGCTGTTACAAAAGTTTGATTATGCTTGAAGTTGGAAATCGCCAAAAATGCCCCCCTTTGCCAAGCGAACCTCTTGAAAACTGTAATGTCCCCTTTTTAGCGTGAAACTATTTTATGATGGTTTAGCCTATTCCTGGCCCTCGTAGGCTAACACAAATGGTTAGGGGGTCCCATTTGGCAGAGATCAATGTGTTTTCTCCATCAAAGATCAGTATGGGTTCAAGTTTGGCCTTTGTTGGACTCAGTTTGGTACACTTACTATTTATAGTAAGTGACTATTTTAGGAAAGTCAGAGTTACTATTGATAGCAGGGCACCTGAACAGGCTATAATTGTAGTATCAATCCCTTATACCATTGGTTTGATCAGATAATGAGGGATTTACTGTTTATAGTAAATCAATGGTTGATAGAGAGGGACCCTTACTATGTTTAGTAAGGCAATTAGATGCACACTGGACACTATGGTTAACTCCCAATTTCAGACAGAATTGAGGAATAATGATTATTTGTGGAGTTATGTTATTTTAATTATTAATAAAGTGCAATTATAATATAAGGTATTAGAAATCACTTTATGTGCAATGGGGCCATGACCCTCAATTAAGTGACTTAAAGTGCAATTAATCATTTTAATATTTGAGGCCTATTTATTGATGCATTTGATAAAGTCAAAAGATAAATATAAAATATTATTTTAAATGATATTAATGTGCATCTAATAATTCAAGACTTGGGCGTCCACTTATGAGGATATTAAATAAAGTTATTATGAAAACCCTAAAGTGGATTTAAATGCTATTAAGGAGATTGGGGTTATAAAAGGATTCAAAAAGCAAATGCTTTTTCATGCTGGAAGATTATATACTTGTGCTTTTTGAGTGCTTTTGCTGTGAGGAAGAAAAGGCTAGGGTTTCGGCCATTGTTGATCAAAGAGAACGCAAACTCTCTCTGATTTCTGCACTTCTGAGGTGGTGAAAGATCCATTGAAGAATTGCTTATGAGGTTGGCTACATCCAGTGGTCAGCATAGAGCCTAATTTGTGAAGATTTATTCAAAGTTTGAGCAGATTCGAAGGTTTTTTGAAGATTATTCTTTGCAGACCAGAAGTTTGAAGATTATCATTTGCTGCTACAGTACCCGCGCTACAGTGAATCGCTACAGTGATTCTTTCAACCTCCAAATGCTGCATACATCTTTGCACTTCAAATCAGGTTCAAACGTGCAGGTCTAGGTTGGTTATGTTCATTGTAATTGTTGTTATTGAATATTCAAGTCTGAATGTATATGTAAATCTGAGATTGAGGATTGCTGTGCATATTTCTGAGCTCTATCTGGTCATGGATGTATGTGATTGATGCTCAGAACTAAATCTCTTAACTGTTGTACATTTCTGGGTTATAATAGTTTGCAATCAGTCAAGTATACACTCAGAAATTGATGTAATAATTGCTATTTCAGTCAAACTATCAATGCTGGTTGTGAAGTTAAGGTTTGATATAGTCATTGGAGTGCGTAATATTGTATTCAAGTGGTCTTTCTGAGTTTGTAAAGGTCTGATTATAATTTCTGGGCAGTAATATATTGTAAATCAGACATGTTTGACATTTAGAATATCATAATTTTGAGTCTCAGCATGTTCTTGCACTATACATTGGAACCTAATCAATTCACATATCATACAATGTTCTGAGTATGATAAAATGGAGCATCAAATAAATTGAAACTATACCAGCAAAGGCAGAAAATCAGAGTATAAGCCATCTGGGCTTACTACAATGGTATCACTGTAAGAGATCTGCCTATCTCTACTTCTGATTTTTATGCTGAATGATGAGGGTTTGTAATTTTTTCGTATTTTCTCACAGATTGCCAAACAAGAAATCAAATACAAGAAATGAAACATAAACCCTACTGCAGCAATGAAATTAATTTATTGATTTCCTTTCAAAGCTTTTGCAAATATGTGCATACCCGGAAATACAATCTCCTGTAGATTTGAAGCAATAAATCTGATGAAGCACAGACTTGACCTCTGGATGAAGCCAACTGTTTAGCACCTTCAACTAATATTTCACAACCTCAGCATGCTGTTGCAATGAAGCAGCTACGCTGGCAGAAACCCTAGGGCTCCCTTCCCCAAACGCCAAAGAGAAATCTTCAAACAAATATCAAATCCTGGTTAATGAGAATGAACTCTTAAGTCCCTTTTTATTCTTTCCTCATGAGAGCTCAAACACTTTCCTGGCCAATGTGGGATAAAAGATATATTCACACTTTATAACTTTATAATAACATTAAAATATTTAAATAAACCACTTAAGTCACTTAAACTTTAATATCTCTTGAAATACTTATCCGATTGCTATACCGTTTGAAATAGGAGTCGACTCTCCCTATTCTCCATGTGATCGGATGCCCGTCTAAAAATAGAAACCCTAAATAGTGACTTACTATAAATAGTAAGTATGTGAAACTGAGTCAACCGAAGGCTAAGCTTGAACCCACACGAGGCACTGAAGGAGAAAAACCACTGATTACTACCAAAAGGGACCCTCTAACTAGACATATTAGCCTACGAGGGCCAGGAATAGGCTAAATCCACCGAACTCTAATGCTCACGAAATTGGGGACATTACAAAAACTTTCCTCTAGCAAGTATTGATGAAAGTGTCACAAAACAAAATCACAATCTGCAACTGAAACTTCACTAAAGCAATATGGTTAAGCTCTATGATGAACTCTACTTGAATTCATCTCACATGGTGGAATGGGGACATCACCATAGCACGGTATTCAAGGGGGCACCACCTTGAATCGACTGAAAATTACTTTTAGTTAAGAGACAACTCTCTTCAGAATGTTTTAACAGAATAACAACACCAAAAACATGTGAATCTCACAGCCCTTCTAGTCCAAACTGCCCTTAGAAGAAGAATCTGATTTGTTTTCAATAAAATATTCAATAACTTCATTGCTAAGGCACCTAAACTGCCCTTAGGGAAGATCTGATTTTATTTTATTAAAATATTATTTACCTTCTTCTACAAGGCACCTAAGCCGCCCTTATCCAAGGATCTGATTTTATTCATTAAAATATTCTTTGCCTTCTTCACCAAGGCACCTAAGCCGTCCTTATGCAAGGATCTGATTTTATTTATTAAAATATTGGTTGACTTCTCCCTTAAGTCTCCTAAACCGCCTTAGGAGAGAGAATTGACCTTCTAGAAGCAAATCGGATTTGATTTGATGTGGGTCGACAGCCAAGGAGGATAATATTATTTTATCTATTTTAAAACTCACCTCCTTGTTTGTTTTGACTTGTAAGTAGACCTCCTTGTTTGCTTTGACTTGCAAGTGGACCTCCTTGTTTGCCTTGACTTGCAAGTGGACCTCCTTGTTTGTTTTGACTTGCAAGTGGTCCATGAGATATTAATAAAATATGATCAACATAATGCTTTATTTTTTGTTAAGGATAATTCCTCTCCAAAATTTATGATTCTCATGGCCAATATCATTCCCTTATCTTGCCATCTAACCCATGGGAATGTTGGATGGGCTAGAATCAAGTTACCAAGATGTCACTCCGAGAATGGGGACATTACACTTTCAATCTCAATTGCTCATAGACAGGTAGAAAACAATGCTCAAATAGAGGGTATTAGTCATTGGAGAGATGTTTCAACAAGCAAAATTTCAAAAAATATTCTAACACTGTTGAAGTTGGATGCCTTATCTCAAGGAGGTGCCCAAGTCAACTTGAGTTGGAAATTCTTGCAGATGTCTTCATGAAATATTTGCTCTGCCCGCCCTATTTTTTAGGGATTCTTCAAGTTAATGTAAAAGAAGACAAGTGATGACTCCTAAATTTAGGGTTTTGACTAGTTAACTGCTTCTTTCACCTCCAAACTTTATTTAAGAAGCATTTGGGCGTCCATACTTCATTATTTTGTAGAAGATGAACACATTTTTTTCTCAACAGCATTTGAAGGATCAAATGAAGGGCATTTTCAAAGTTCTTCATAGATTCGAGTACAAGTTGCACAAAAGAACACTTTTCCATAATCAGTTTTTCCAGGGCATCATTTTTCAAAACCAAAAGGTCATCCTTTAAATTTTTTATCGATTTGGGTCTTTCTATTTTACACTTCTCTTGAAGATTGGTGACTTTTTATGCAAGCTTTCAGCCCTATTTTTAGGGATTCTTGAAAAATCACTTTTTCAAAAAACTGACAACCTGGGTCTATTCAGCACAAAATTGGCTACAAAACCTATGTCCCAGATTTTTCCAAAAAAAATGCTTTTGTGGTTTCCACTTTTCTAGAGGATCTATCATTTTCAGGAATAACTCATTTTTTTGAAAAAAGAACGATCTGGGTCTCTTCAGCACACAAGCACCTAAAAAAACCTATATCTTGTTAGTTTTATGATCAGATTAGATAGAGATAATTTAATTAAAAAAAAATCAACACAATAACACAACAGATACCTTGGGAAAACTCTCAACTTGAGGGAGAAAAACCCAGCAACAATATATCGCTCATTTATTGAATGTCACAAAGAATATCTCCTTTACAAAGGGCCGATAAGAAGGCCAATAAGAAGCACCACAATCTGATGCAAATACAGTAACAAGGTGATGCAATTTGCTGATAATAATCTTAAGCTTCTACAAAGATATCGATCTGCACTTGAGACAAACTCGCACTTAAGAAACTCGAACTTGTGATGAACAAAAACATGAATCAATATGAATCAATGAAATGCCATCAAACATATATACACAATGAAGTGGAGGACGTGTGTAGAAACCCTAGTTTCCCTTGTTTCCTGAATCTGACTGTTTTTGTTTGTTTTTGGTGTATTTTGATTTTTTTGATGTTTTTACATGAAATAAGATATTGCGATTTTTGAAAAGAAATACTGAATAAATTCAAATTAAATAACACAACTCCGGAAATGATAGAAATTATTGAATCTCCAGTTGCCAGTCTATCTAATAAACTTCTAAGATGATTACAATAAAGATCCAGTTACATGCAATGAAAAAGGCAACACTTTATTTGATAAAAACCTGATTTTTTCTTGCAGCAATAAATGAACTTCTGGTAATGGTACGGCTGAGATGATGGATAACTTTCCCTTGCGCCAGAAGGAAGAATCCCCTGCTGAAATATGCTAACCAATTTTTTCGAAGAAGTAACACAACATAACCAGCAATAGATGATTGGATTAGCGTTAGCCTCAAACTGAAACTGAACTTGAATTGAAGAAACTGAACTAGAATTGAAGAACTACTCAACGTCAAGAATGTGCACTCAAGATCCCACTGAGGGCGAGGTGCTAACATATGACGGAGTCTAGAAAATTGAAATTATAAACTGATAGGCGGATAACCAGCCATAGAAAACATTTCCTCGCTACCACCAAACAGTGGGGGGAAAAATTACAATTAAGCACAATTCATCCGCTGCGGCGGGCATCCACAGAGCTGTGGGGATTCACCACTATGAAGTGGGTATAAGAGTGTTACAAATAGATTGTCCACACTGGCGGTAAACCATCCAGGGGTAATTTAATGATAAACAGAAAGTAAATTGCAGAAATGAAAGAATGGTTGGATTAGTAATGCTTAATCTCAACCTTACAAATAAAACTCTGCAAATTACTAAGTACAATTGATAAGGAATGAACCTTAGATATAAGTATGAACTTTTACAATTGATATAACACTCAAATACTGAAGTATATGCCAAAAAATGGAAATTGCAACAATCTGATATAAAAATCAGTGTTCTGGAAATTTATAACAGCAGACTGTGAAATCATGAAAATGCTCATAAGTTGACCAATTTACCTCCGAATGATGTGAAATCAATTGCAGATGCTCTCTAGAGGATAGACGCCCAAGACAAAGTCCAGAAACCACGACCAAAGGCTCCCAATTATTTAGCACGGATTCCAATGCATCACCAAATGGTACGGCCTCTTGAGAAAATCGATTTTACAAGATAAAATCAACAACTTGAAATTAAATTCTGATTTTTTGAGGAAGGTGGCGCCTCAAGTCAACAATTGGATTGCTCAAGTACCCAGAACGAAATAAAATTCACTCCAAAAGTTATGAACAGAAATCAGCTTCAGCTGTAGCAAAACCAGGAAATTCAAAACTGTAGAATACTCCAAAATTCTTCAATCTTTGATGCTCAATCTGCTAGTCTGATGTGAGAAGCAGCAATGTTCCAACTAGGTGTTGTATTTCAAACACGAAATTGGGAAGGGGCTAGGAGGTAGCATCCTCGAAGCAACAGCAAAATGTCCATAGTCATTTTGACAGCATAATAGTAAGGTAAACAATGGATGAAATGCTGTAGCAAAAGCCTTCAATAAATAAGAGCTCAACAAAACTCTTCAATTGCCTGAGAAGCAGCTCAAAAGACACAAGAGACCTTTCCAATTCCCAAGACCAGTCAACTTCTCAAGTGGCGTCCCAAAAGCCTCCAAATATTTCACTTTATTCAAATAATATAAAAGTGGCGTCCACTTTTGCTCAAGGAATAAAGTTCTTAATAAAATTAATAAAGCTCTTTATGAAGGCATACCCTTCATGGCCCCACTTTAAAAACAACTTAAGTTATCTCCTTAGGCCAAGGGGGTGTCAACAGTGAATTAAAACATAATGCCTTTAATTAAATATTTTTCACCAAATAAAGCTCTCTGAAGACCAAGCCATAATAACAACTGCTCCAACTGAAAATGACTTAATGAAGGCTGACAACTGAACCACTGCCAAAATTAGTATTTACTAAAAATAGTAAATACCTAGAAATGCCACAAATCTCCAAGCAAGGAAACCCTAATTTCACTTCTGATCAACCTACGGATTTCCATAAATAGGTTATCAGTCAAAGAAGAGCGTATGGCCAAAGTGGGGACATTACACCTGCAGTGAATATATGCGCCCCTGGTATTGAAGCCCGACTGCCAAAAATGAAGGTGTTTTTCTCTGTAAATAAAGGTATGGCCTTTCTTGAATGATATGGCCAGGTACAGCAGAAGTACGGCCTGGTAACAGCAGCAATGAATAAATAAAATATACGGCTCTTACTGGAATCTCCAGATCCAAAAGAAATAGGCGCCTCAACTATATAATCCCTGCTGGATGAATAGCTATTCAAAACCCTAAATATTTTATTGTCTGTGATGCTCTGTAATTTCTTCTGAATGAAGAAATCTCTTTCCTGGCAATAAATCAGATGATATCTCACACCCTCTGAATTGCTTTCACTGGAGATGGCTCGTTCCCCAATGCTCTGAGACTGAAACCCTTGGCTTCCGTGCTCTGGTCAAGACTTGATCAATTTTCAATTCACAAATAACATAATGGCTCATATTTCCAAGCAAAGCTTATATCTCCTTTGAAAAGTGCGAATTCCTTAAAAATAGGGATCATTAAAAATATTCGACTTTTATTATTTAATTTCTCAATAGTCTCTGATCAAATTTTAATAATAAAATATAATCGTCAAATGGCCCCCTTCCATGATGGGCGACCCCTTCATTAATCCACTTAAGTTATAATATTAAAATATTATAACTTTATAACATATGCTCCACAAAATAATTAATATTTAATTAATCAATTAAATATTAATCTCCCTCGAAATGAGTCCGATTTACGAACCGTATGAAGCTGGTGACGAAGTGGATAATTCTGCATGTGATCAATCCATACTGCTAAAATTAGCAGGGGTCCCTCGCTGAGTGCCAGATACTGCTAAAAATAGCAACTCAAGCTAAAAGTGTCCGAATGAGCCCAAACGAAAGCCAACTGATCAAATACTGACAACTGAAGCTGAGCCAAGCTCTGTCATGACCCTCTATCCATCCTATCAGCCTACGAGGGTCGCATAATAGGCTAATCCTGTGCTCTGAGAGATGTCAACTAGAAGGGGACATGACAACGTGACTCTTCAAAGCAATATGTCGTCCTTCATAGAAAAATGTGTCCGTTCAAAATTGCGTCCACAATAAAGGAATGTGTCCCTTCAAAAATTGCGTCCAATATGCATAATGTCGGCCTCACCAAGATCATGCCTCTTCATGAATTCGAGCCTTTAACATAATTAATTATCTTTTAATAAAAGTCATGCCTCTTCATTAAATATAATATTACAATTCAAATAGCCGTTTAGGCTACCATTTGAATTGTCTTCAAGAAGACGTGATGTGCTGGAAGTAGCAGCCCAACGCTACTTTATACCATCAACATATCTCACAATCCCACTTCATGAGAAATCCAATCAATAAATGGGCAAATAATTTGCAGCTTCAAGCTAGGAGACATTGAAAGATGTTTTGCCATTCACCATGTCCAGATAACTTTATTGTGTCAACAAAAGAATGTGAAAAGGCGTGGAATGCACAACAGGATCGGTGCCAGAAAAGAATTGCACAAAGGTGGCTGAAAGAGAAACGAAAGACTTTGCCGAAGAACGTTGGACGTGGTGAGTTCAGGAATGAGTTTGTAGTCATGATTACTGTGCTCAACCGAATCATAGTGTAAAGTGCCTTGCCAAATATGATGTAAAATCTCTGATTTTCTGCCTTAGGAATTTTGACAAACACTTGGTGTGCAAACTGGTGACTGCTGGTAATGGTTTTCTGTTTGATTTGTTTTGGTTTTGAATGATGCAAATGATGCTTGAACACTTGTCTAACAATGCTAGATGTCTGTCAATGCAATAGAAATGATATGCCAGATGTTTTTGTATTTTTTCAATCCATATAAATGACTAAAACTCATGCAATTCTACACCTACAGCAGTTAGGCATTTCAACAAACATTTCGTTGCCAAACTCCCAAACTCCTCCAATATGATATTGCAAATGAAATATAACTTGTTATAATGCTAGAGATGTTTATGAAATACTAAGATAACTCAGTCCTAATTGACAGAGTTCAAGTATGCAAATCTAATTACAAATGTCTGCCAGGATTACATCAAAAAGTCACTGTTTAAGACAGCGATTTAGACTCAACTTTACAACGCAAATACTCCTAAATATGCAAGATTGCAATCAAATGTTTGGAACCTGAAAATGACGGCTGAAGATTGTGATTGCAGCAATCTGAAAGTGATCGAATTCCCTGTATAAGCCGTTCTTATCATGTAAAATGGGCAGCGACTGTACTTAGTGATGGCCAGTGATCCTTTAAGAGCCAAGATGATTTTTTATCAACCTTCTAACATCAAAATCACACCAGCAGAGGCAACACTAGGCTCTTCTCCAATGACTACGATTTTTTCCCACAAGCAAAGCCAAGTCATCCTTCTCTAAATCACCCTCCAATCTCAAAATCGAACCTTGTTCAATGTTCTACAAAATTGCCTCAATGACTGAAGTGAAATAATGATCATATCCAGCAAAGTCGTCTCCTTTAAGCTGCAAAAATATAAAACTCCAACTGAAAATGTCTTCTTCAAAATCTGAGAATAAATTCTCGAAATCGATTCCTCCTGTCAATCCAAAATTTAGCCAAAGGCCACAAAAATTTTCTCCAATTGAGAGACTGAGCTATCTCCCACACAAATCTAGCTAGGGTTGATATTTCACAACTGAAACCGACACTCTAGAGTCTTCAAACCCTCAATCAATGCAAGCATTCAAGCTTATACCTTACAAGCATGGAAGATAGATGAACTCAAGATATGTCAAATGGCTTACATTTAGCCCCTTATAAAGAATAATCATCCATCACCAAGAAGCTTCTAGAAAATAATATTATTTTATTCATTAAGTGACTTTATAATATAACATTTTTTTTAGTCACTTTATTAAATTAATTAAATATAAAGCTATCTTTTTGATATTAATTTATTGAGATAACTTTACAAATAATTAATTTAATATTTATTCCCTTATTTCTCCTTTTAGCCTTTTGGAAATAAATAAAGGCTAAATGATCACTTGGTGGCTACTCAGAAGGGGACATTACACACAGGTCAAGCAAAAACACATAAGTTTCAGCCGTGGATGTTCTACATCATGTCTCAAATTGTCAACAATAGAGAACACTATGATTGGCCGACATTGATCAGTGATACTCTTCACTAGTAGATGATAGGTTTCTTCAAAGCCCATGAATTTCGCATGATTTCATACCTAATAGATCTAATGGCCTTTCAAGGCAAGTTTAGAGGTTTGAATGTCGTTGAAACTCTGGGCATTCAGTAGGTGCATGGGCATTTCTCGTAGGTAGAGTTTTCATAGTCAGAACGACATTTCAAGTGAGTAAATGATCTTTTCCTGATGCACACAGTGAGAAATCTTGACAATGAGTTGCATATACGGTTTTCAGCAGATGCCAGATTGGCAATGGCAGATTGGGCTGATTGGTTTATTGTAGAATCCCTTGTTCTCGCTAACTTCTGAAACTGCTGGTTTTTGTTTGTTTTTGTGTATTTTGATTTTTTTGGTGTTTTTGCATGACAGATGAAAATTGCGATTTTGGAAGGAATTGCTGAATAAATTAAAATAAAATGATACAACTCTGGAAATGATAGAATCTACTGAATCTCCTGATGCCAGACTATTTATTAATCTTCTAGAATGATTACAAATAAGATCTGGTAACATGCAATTAAAAAGGCGACATTATTTTTATTAAAAACCTGGTTATTGCAGCAAGTTGCAAAGCGCATGAAATGGTACGGCCTTCACAGGGATCAACTTCTCCCTCCGTTTGCTGATCTCAAATGGTTCCAGATGCAACTGTGCCCCATTTGGTGAAGATAGAATGCCAGAAAGGAAGGCGTTTTTCCCAAGACAAAAAGTACGGCCTTTTCAAGATGGTACGGCCTTTAGCAGAAATGTACGGCTTGCAACAACATCAGCAATAAAAGGTACGACCCTTCTGTGAAGTCTCCAGATCTCAGAAAGTAGGCGCCTTGACTGAAGAAGCTCCTCTGGACGAATTACAAACTGAAACCCTGAATGTATTTCCGACTGTGAAGCTCTGTGACAACCTCTGAATGAAGTTATCTCTCTGACTAGCAATAAATCAGCTGATATTTCACAGCCTCTGAACTGCACACACTGAAGATTGCACGTTCTCCAATGCAAATTGAAAACTGGAACCCTTGGCTCTGTTCTCAGAAGAAAGACTCAGCAAAAATTCGATTTCAAGCATAATGAGCTCAAATCCCAATGAAAACCCTTATATCTCCTCAAAAGTTCGACTTTTCTCAATTAGGCATCATTTAAATAAATTCGAACTTTTCTTTTTAATTTTTCAATAGTTTTCAATCTCACTTTTAATTATAAATTATAATTAAAAGTGGCCCCTTCAATGATGGTCGACCCCTTGAGACAAATCACTTAAGTTATAATATTAAAATATTATAACTTTATAATATAAGCTCTGAATAATTAATATTTAATTAATTAATTAAAATATTAAAATCTCCCTCAAAATATGTCCGATTCACGAACCATCTGAAGCTGGTGAATAAGTGAGTGATTCTGCACATGACCAAACCATACGGCTAAAAATAGCAGGGGTGCTCCGCTGACTGCCAAATACTGCTAAAAATAGCAAGTTAGGCAAAAGACGTCTGAATGAGCCCGAACGAAAGCCAACTGGTAAAACTCTGACAACCGAAGCCAAGCCAAGCCTCATCAAGACCCTCTATCCATCCTATCAGCCTACGAGGGTCGCATAATTGGCTAATCATAAGCTCTGACAGATGTCAACTGGAAGGGGACATTACAGTCCGCCCCTCTTGAAATTGCTTGTCCTCAAGCAATCTCAACTCTGGATGCTGTAAAATCTCCTCGCTCTCCCACGTAGCATCCTCCACTGGCAAATCTCTCCATTTCACCAAATATTCCCTGATAGTCCTCCTACGCAACTGTCTCTCTCTGTACTCCAGGATAGATTCAGGTACTAAAATCAACTTTCCCTCATCATCTAAGGGAGGTAAAACTGCTAAAGGTACCACACGGTGTCCCAACGCCTTCTTGAGACATGATACATGAAAAATATTGTGGACCTTGCTCTCCGCCGGAAGCTCTAGCTCATAAGCCACCTCTCCAACACGCCTCAGAATCCTGAAAGGACCATAATATTGTGGCTTAAGCTTCTCTGAACCACTCTTCCTAAGAGTAGACTGACGGTAGGGCTGCAAAATGAGGTAAACCATATCTCCCACCTCAAAAGACCTCTCTGTCCTCTTCTGATCTGCGTACTGTTTCTGCTGATTCTGTGCCTTAGCAATATTCTCCTTGAGAGCTCTCATAGTGTCCTGACTCTCCTGCAATAAATCTCTAGCACTCGGCACTCTACTGTCACTCAGTAGCAAATCCAGAAAACTAGGCGCCTCATAACCGTACAATGCCATGAAGGGGGACATCTAAATGGTCATGTGGAAGGTAGTATTATAGCAATACTCGCACAGATATATCCACTTGACCCACGCCTTTTGCTGCCTTGCAATGTAGTTCCTTAGGTAACCTTCCACCCATTTATTCACTATCTCCGTTTGACCATCAGTCTGCGGGTGGTAACTGGTGTTCGGTGTAAGCTCGGTCCCACAAAGTCTGAACACCTCCTGCCAGAAGTGACTCAGGAACCGACTATCCCTGTCGCTCACTATGCTCCGAGGCAACCCATGTAGTCTGAATACTTCACGAAAGAAGACCTTTGCTACCTGTGTAGCTGTGTAAGTGGTGGTAATCGGAAAGAAGTGGGCATACTTCGTTAGCCGATCCACAACTACATATATGCAATCCCGTCCTTGGGCTTTAGGCAAGCCCGTAATGAAATCCATCGATAGGCATTCCCACTTCCTGTTAGGAATCGGAAGTGGCTGCAATAATCCTGCCGGGTATGTGTTCTCCTGCTTGTTCTGCTAACAAACAGGGCATTCACGCACATACTAAAGAACGTCCGCCTTAAGACCTTTCCATGTAAATCTCTCCCGAATCTGTCTGTACGTTTTGAAGTACCCGGGATGTCCTGCTGTAGGTATATCATGAAAGGCTCGCATGATAGTGTTCTTCATCTCTGAACCTGGGATCAAATAAATGTTGTTCTTGTAAATGATCAAGTCATTCACAAGCGTGTATCTGGTGTCAATCATCGATCCCTCAACAATACTGGATGCCCAAGTATCCTTGGCATACTCTACCATAATCAAATGCCTCCAATCCTCTACAATGTGAACCATAGAGTTTAGATAAGGCCTGCGTGAGAGAGCATCAGCCACTACATTCTGGGTGCCTTTGATGTAAGAGATATCAAAGTCATATGCCTGCAATTTACTCACCCATTTCTGTTGACGACCATTGAGATCTCGCTGCCCCAGGAAATACCTCAAACTATTGTGGTCAGTTTTAATGCAGAACTTACTGCCCACAAGATACTGTCTAAATTTGGCCAAGGCATGCATTATGGCCAGCATCTCCTTATCATATATACTGTAGAGCCTCTCTGGTCCTCTGAGTTTCCGGCTCTCGTAAACAATAGGGTGCTTGTCTTGCATAAGCACCGCTCCAATGCCCTCACCAGAAGCATCGCACTGAAGCTCAAAAGGCTTCGAAAAATCCGCCAGTGCCAACACTGGACACGTAGTCATCAACTCCTTGAACCTCATAAAACATTCCTGTGCCTCAAGAGTCCAACAGAATGCACCTTTTTTCAACAGATCCGTCATAGGTGCTACATGACCTGAATAACCATTCACAAATCTGCGGTAAATACCACACAAACCAAGAAATCCTCGCAGCTGTGTAAGGTTCGCCGGAGTAGGCTAGTTTATAATAGCGCGGATCTTCTCAGGATCCATCCGCACTCCCTCTGCACTGATGATATGACCTAAGTAGAGCAACTCGGTCATCCCCAAATCACATTTGGACTCCTTGGCGTTCAAGGACTCCCTCTCTAAAATACTGAGCACGGTCTCCAGATGAGCCAAATGCTCCAGCCAAGTCCTGCTGTAAATAAGAATGTCATCGAAGACAAGTACATATCTCCTTAGCAGTGAATGGAAGACCCTATTCATGGTGGACTGAAAAGTAGCTGGCGCGTTGGTTAGCCCAAATGGCATCACCACAAACTCGAAGTGCCCACAATGACAACGGAATGCAGTCTTCTCAACATCCTACTCACGAACTCTGATCTGGTGATATCCTGATCTCAAGTCTATCTTCGTGAAGTAGCAATAACCATGGTGCTCATCAATAAGCTCATTGATACGAGGTATTGGGTACCTGTTTTTGATAGTCCTCTTATTCAGGACTCTATAATCTATGCACATGCGAAGGGTGCCATCCTTCTTCTTCACTAGAACAACTGAAGAAGCGAATGGTGATTTACTAGGCCGAATGTGACCCATAGCAAGCAACTCCTTGATCGTCTTCTCTATCGCATCCTTCAACCTCTTAGGATGCCTGTAAGGAGTAATCATGACGGGCTTAGCGCCCTCCTCAAGCTCTATAATGTGCCCAATGCCCCTGTCTAGAGGTCTCCCTAGTGGAATATCACTGAATACCTTCTCATGCTTGACTCTCAACTGCTGAATGTCAGGATGATACTCAGTTTTGTGCTGTCCCTCCTGTATAGGTGCCAATGTGCATTCGGCAGCCCACTCTACCATGTCATGTCACATGAGCCTCTCCATCCGACGAAAGGAAATAGTCTTAACATTGCTGTCCCGAATGGCCTTCAGGATATGTGTCTTCCCATCGACATCAAAATGAATCTCCATGTCTTTGAGACGAAGAGTGACTTCCTCAAGGGAATGAAGCCACTTCATGCCCAAGACTAAATCGATATCCCCCATGTTCACCACGTAATAATCAACCTTGAACTCATAGTTGTTCAAGCGCATGGGGAGATCCTTAATCATTCGATCACACTTGACAGTGTAACCATCTGCCACCTTAACCCTAATGCCTTCGAACTCCTCAGTTATGAGTCCGCGCTTCTCCACAAATCTAGCATCAATAAAATTGTGTGTGGCTCCTGTGTCAAGAAGGGTGATGACCCTCTGTCCTGCCAAAACTCCACGAAGTCTGAATGAACCTTCCTGCTGAATGCTAGATAGTCATGCCTCCTGAATCTGAAGCTCTGACTCTGCCTCTGCCTTAGGCTCTGAAGCCTCTGACTCTAACTCCTTAGAACTCTCCTGTTGTTCGGAACTCTTAGATTCCGACTCCTCATAATAAGCCCACATCACTCGATTGGCCTTGCCCTTAGGCCGCAAAGGACAATTGTGGTTGGCATCATAGGGACCTTTGCAGTAGAAGCAAAGCTTCTTCCTACGTAGATCATTAAGAGCCTCGCGTTCCAAAGGTGGTGCTGCTGATTTCCCTTTCGAGTCGCTCTTAAAATCAGATCTCTGGTTATTCTTATTAAATCCTTTGTTGTCCCTGAATGAAGAAGTGTTCTTGGAGTTGAATTTGCTAGAAGGTGCTGCCAACTCCATACTACGTGCCTTCTTCATCGCTTCCTGTAATGAAGGAGGATCAAAGGCTTTGATCCAACCTCTCAATGGTTCCATCAGTCCCTCCATGAAAAGTACTACAAGCCGCCTCTCTGATATATTAGGAACCATAACGGACAGTCGCTGGAAGTCACCTATGTAAGACTCCAAACTGCCACTCTGTCGCAACTGATCCAAATCTCTGAAATAGGATTCTGGATCCTTCCTGTCAAATTGTTCCACCAACCTGTCAACGAACTCCTGATATGAGGTGATCCGATCGTGCTGGAGTGTCACCATCTCGTGGTGCCACCAGTCGTAAGCTACCCCCTCAAGATGCAATGTCGCATACTTGATAGCATCCCTCTCAGCCATAGGACGCAATGTGAGGAAAGTGTCTAGCTTACTGATCCAGGCCTGGGCTGTAACCTTGCCACTACCGTCGAACATCGCTAGAGTCTGTTTGTAGCATGCTTCAGATCATTGTTCTGATGTCTAGGTCTCCAATCCTGTCGACCTCTGTGATGTTCTCTCCTCTGTGTGATGAATCAGTCAAAAGTGATCCTCTCTCTGACATCAGGTGGTACTAACTCCCACTCCTCGTTCGCTGCCATAAGTGTATCTGCGAACAACTCCTCATGCTCCTCACCTGCAATAGCCTCATCGGGCTCCTGTCTCACAAAAGTAGGCCTAGTGGGCCTGTCTGCCATCCGCGAAACAGTCCTAGGTGCTCTCCGGGACCCTGCATCACTCCTATTATCGTCACGATGTGGTGACGGTCTCCTCTGCGTACCTAACCTCTGGATTGCCACTGCCAACTGCTGTAGCACATCATTAGACTGCCGTTGACCTGCTCGTAAATCTCTGAGAGTGTCTAAAACCTCTGCATCGTCCTGATCCCTAGGGTTTTGAGGAACATCTGTTCTGTCAGCCATGTTTCCCGGCTGTCTGTTCAAACCCTGTTGCCTGTCAATCAAAGCTCTCTTGCGAGTATAATACCTGTAAGACCCAACCTCTTGTGGCTGCATAAGAGTGCTAAACCCTCAGGATGGCAGGATTTAGCTCTGATACCACTGTAGAAACCCCTGTTCTCGCTAACTTCTGAAACTGCTGGTTTTTGTTTGTTTTTGTGTATTTTGATTTTTTTGGTGTTTTTGCATGACAGATGAAAATTGCGATTTTGGAAGGAATTGCTGAATAAATTAAAATAAAATGATACAACTCTGGAAATGATAGAATCTACTGAATCTCCTAATGCCAGACTATTTATTAATCTTCTAGAATGATTACAAATAAGATCTGGTAACATGCAATTAAAAAGGCGACATTATTTTTATTCAAAACCTGGTTATTGCAGCAAGTTGAAAAGTGCATGAAATGGTACGGCCTTCACAGGAATCAACTTCTCCCTCCGTCTGCTGATCTCAAATGGTTCCAGATGCGACTGCGCCCCATTTGGTGAAGATAGAATGCCAGAAAGGAAGGCGTTTTTCCCAAGACAAAAAGTACGGCCTTTTCAAGATGGTACGGCCTTTAGTAGAAATGTACGGCTTGCAACAACAGCAGCAATAAAAGGTACGACCCTTCTGTGAAGTCTCTAGATCTCAGAAAGTAGGCGCCTTGACTGAAGAAGCTCCTCTGGACGAATTACAAACTGAAACCCTGAATGTATTTCCGACTGTGAAGCTCTGTGACAACCTCTGAATGAAGTTATCTCTCTGACTAGCAATAAATCAGCTGATATTTCATAGCCTCTGAACTGCACACACTGAAGATTGCACGTTCTCCAATGCAAATTGAAAACTGGAACCCTTGGCTCTGTTCTCAGAAGAAAGACTCAGCAAAAATTCGATTTCAAGCATAATGAGCTCAAATCCCAATGAAAACCCTTATATCTCCTCAAAAGTTCGACTTTTCTCAATTAGGCAGCATTTAAATAAATTCGAACTTTTCTTTTTAATTTTTCAATAGTTTTCAATCTCACTTTTAATTATAAATTATAATTAAAAGTGGCCCCTTCAATGATGGTCGACCCCTTGAGACAAATCACTTAAGTTATAATATTAAAATATTATAACTTTATAATATAAGCTCCGAATAATTAATATTTAATTAATCATTTAAAATATTAATATCTCCCTCAAAATATGTCCGATTCACGAATTGTCTGAAGCTGGTGAATAAGTGAGTGATTTTGCACATGACCAAACCATACTGCTAAAAATAGCAGGGGTGCTCCACTGACTGCCAAATATTGCTAAAAATAGCAAGTCAGGCAAAAGACGTCTGAATGAGCCCGAACGAAAGCCAACTGGTAAAACTCTGACAATCGAAGCCAAGCCAAGCTCCATCAAGACCCTCTATCCATCCTATCAGCCTACAAGGGTCGCATAATAGGCTAATCATAAGCTCTGAGAGATGTCAACTGGAAGGGGACATTACATTTATCGAATTCCCCACATTCTCCTACATACGCATATATGGCTTCTTAGGTGATCCAACCATGCTACCGCAATATCCATCGGACAAGGTAGTATTTATGGAGTGCTTAAGACAAGTACATGGGGTGCACACCTTTTTGCGTAATAGATGCAAGATTGCCGTCAGTTTCCCTTTTGAAATGAGCATATATAGATGCAAATCAGCAGCTGATGCTAAGTTGATGAGCAACAAAATGTCAAAGCTTAATCTCAAGTTTCTCCAAGAAAGGCGTTCATATGACCCTTGGGGTATCTTGGCAGCTCATCTTGGTCAGAATACTTCACATAAACCTACAATAGAAGATTTTTGGGTTAATTGTGAAGATGAGTTCGAAGTGTGCAAGCGTGGTTATAGTAGATTTACTCTTCCTCAGATTGCTGATTTCTTATCAGAAGATGTGGAGGATTTGTCAGATGATGATGGAGAAGTCCTACTTCCCACATATGCCAAAGATCAAGTTGATCAGCAACCACTTTGACCAATTGATTAATACACCAAAGAGAGCACCTCGATCAAGGAAAGAACTAGTCGGGTTGTCAAGAACAACAAACTATTCTTGAGTAGCAAGAGGATATGGAAAGTAGTCACCTCAGTTACAAAGCCGCTAGTGATTCATTCATCACGACCTCCTTCCTCTTCTAGATGGAAACCTAGAGTTAAAGCAATGAGCAATCCTCCTAAAGGAACCAAGGGTAGCAGAATGACAAAGAACTTGAAGGTTCCTGATGTAAATCAGCAGGAACAATCCGCAGAGGCAAAGGAAGTTCCAGTTGAGATAGTATCACAAGTGGAGGAACAACCTTCATCTCCCATTCTTTCATCATCACCACAACCTTCTCCAATTCACATTGATTTAGAGCTTGATTTACTAGTTCGTGACATATCAACACCAACTCATTCATCAGGAGTTGATGAGACTAGAGCTGATCCTCCAAGAGAAGTTAGTAGAGACTCTTCATCTTGGCTTGAGAACCTCTTGGGCAGGAAGAGGAGAAAGCCTTCTTACCAGTTGGACTTTGCAGAGTTTGATAATGTCTACCAAGACACATCAAAAAAGAAACTCAAGAAGCAAGTTCACATGGAGATGAATGTTGACAATGTGGTTGCCATTGAGATTGCTACATCGTCGGAAGACAAGAACGCCGATGAGGTTGAGGTTGATGACCACATTGGTCAAAGCCAATCTTGGTAGAAGCACACGACAAGTTGATGTAAATCTCTTCGAGGTTGCAGCAGTTAACTTGAAGGAGAGAGTACACAAGGATGGAGAAGACAAAGCAGCCCTCAAGGTTGAGAATCGACAGCTTCGACAGTACATCTCCAATCTACTTCATGGGACTTCACACATCACTGCTTTGCTTCCATAGTTTCTAGAGACACCTCCAGATCAAAATCAGCTAAGTCAATTGGTTATATATGGGAAACATCTAAGATATTGGATAGAAGATTTCATTACCAGGGGCAGAGTTATACTTGTAGAGACGTACCGGTTGAGGTACAACGCTCATGATCTTCGTTCAAGAATTTAGGAGTTAGAAATAAACATAGTGGAAAAGAAGCCTAGAGACGAGATCATCATTTCTGACTTGAGAACAACCTATGATTCAGTCACTACAAAAGAACACAAGCAAAAGCTTTTTACTTGGAGAGAACAACACCTCTTCAAAGTAAAAAACTACGAAGCAATATCTGTAGAAATGGCTGAATGTAGACAAAAGGTGGCAAGTACTCTCAAGTTCGTAAGAACGTTTGTGTCACAAATTCCTTGCCAATATCAACGTGAGAATGGCGCTTACATTGATCTCGATGAAGTACATACGGAGTTTCAAGACCTTATTTGTAGTAGTTTCAATGGTGACCCTGTTGACTGCAAGTTGAGTCATGTTGCAGCAATATCAACAAGATTTGATGAAGCAGCTGAAAAGAGAAGAGAGTTTCTAAATCTGATCGCAGATGGTGAGATGTTGTAGACATAGTTCATCGTTCTGAAGAGTATTAGTGTTCTTGACGAAGAGGTAGTTAGTGATAGTAGATTTCCACAATCCATGAATATTTTTTGATAAAATTTTTTTTTTGGATTAGATTGTGTCTGAATTTTTTGCATCAATGTTTCGAATCACACTCCGTGATTCATCATCAGGATAAGAGAGCAAAAGGAAAAATGAATAGCTACAGACCAAGTAAGGAATAAAAAGGGAGAGAGGAGGAGAAGGGGGAGGGGGGTTGGAACAAGAAACAAGGTGTCAAGTTGGACCAAACTTGACAACTAAGACAAAAGAATTTGGTAGCAAACAAGAGAAACAAGAAAGAAACAAATAAAAATAACTAACCTAATAAAAGATAAAGAAAAGCTCCATAAATAACCAAGTGAAGAACTTAAAAAACATAAGAAGAGAAACTCAAAAAACAATAAAAAATAATGTTCCTTCAAACCCCAACAATAAGAGAAACGAATATAAGGAAAACATAAAAAGAAAACAAAAAATTATTGTTCACTCAAGAAATGAAGATAAAACAAAGAAAATGTTGTTAGTGTAGGCTTATTGTTTTTCTTAATTTAGTGTTTTCTATTCTTAAAATAGAAAATACTAATAAATATGTTTATATTAGTATATATTATTTCTAGATTTTAAATTATTTTATACAAAATAGTTTTTATTGTTTCTATTTTATAAAGAAAAACACAAACTAAAATGAAACAAATATCAATGTTTTCTATTTTAAGAATAGAAAACACAAACAAGAAATGAAGAAAAAGAAGAAAGAAACAAGAAGCACAAAGAAACCAAATAAAATAAATATATATATCTATATATATATGTGATGTCCCCTTTTTTCGGCATGATCGTGTTTGATGGTGGTTAGCCTATTTCTCAGACTCTCGTAGGCTAACAGATTGGGTTAGAGGGTCAGTGGTACTTTCTGGAGAGTTTGATCTTCTGGTTTTCAGAGCCCAGTGACTGGTTCACAGCAGGCGTTGGCAGTGCAGGAGTCGACAGCTTCTGACGGCACAGGATTATATGGTGTTTTGAGTGAGTTATGGGGTTTTAAGTGATTTAAATATTAATTGATTTAATATTTAATTATAAAGTCAAATTGACTTTATATTTTTAAATCACTTAAATATTCTTTTAAAAGTGATTTAATATCTTAAATCACTTAAATGAATAAGTGCGCCAAGTATTTAATTCATAAACCATTGAAATGGATTAAATGTTATTTTAAAAGATTTTAATATCCCAAAAGTGGCGTACTTTCTTGGAATGCGTGCCTTTGCATAAAAGGGCATCTCTGGCAATAGAAAATCATCTTTTTGACCATTTTCTCTTTGCCTTGAGCATTTTGCCTAATGAAGAAAAAGAAGAAAGAAACAAGAAGCACAAAGAAACCAAAGAAAATAAATATATATATCTATATATATATGTAATGTCCCCTTTTTCGGCATGATCATGGTTGATGGTGGTTAGCCTCTTACTTAGACTCTCGTAGGCTAGCCAGATTGGTTAGAGGATCAGTGGTACTTTCTGGAGAGGTTGATTGTTCTTGTTTTCAGAGGCCAGTGATTGGATCACAGCGAGCGTTGGCATTTCAGGAGTCCACAGCTTCTGACGGCACAGGAATATTCAGAGTTTTGAGCGAGTTATGAATTTTTAAGTGATTAAGTTAATTAATTAATTTAATGTCTTTTATTAAAGTCACATCGACTTTAATATATTTTATATCACTTAAATTATTCAAAAGGGTGATTTAATATTTTAAATGACTTAAAATATTAAAAGTGCGCTCAAGTATTAAGTCTTAACTATGGAGAAAGACTTAATTTAATATTAAAGGATTTAAATGATGCAAAAAGGGCATACTTTCTTGAAATGCGTGCCATTTAGGTATAAAGCATTTCCCTGGCAATAGAAACTCATCTTTTTGACCATTTCTCTTTGCCTTGAGCATTTTGCCTGTGCATTCTCCTGTGATCAGGGTTTGAACAACTGCCATTGAAGAACGTTACCTCTTCAGTGTGAGCACTCTTGAGATTGTGAAAGATCAGTCGAATCAGTGCATGTTGAGAGCTTCAGCCAGAGGTTCTACAGATTCATATAGAGTTCATTTATTTTGAGTTTGCTTATTGTTTACAATAATTGAGGGTTTCTACTGGTGGCGCATCCTTCTTCACAGACAGAGGTTTCCAGCAGGGTTTCCTTCCTTTCTTTTCATAGCCGTACGGCCTTCATTGGGAATTGTGCCTTGAAAGAGGCGTGTGAAGGAATAATGTTAAACGCCTCCCTTTGGCTTGGTTTTAGTCTTCCATCATGGGCGTCCAGTATTTCTAGAGCATTGTGTCTAGTTTCTGAGCAGGAGAAATGAGTTCTGGAGATTTGGCGTGCCTTTATGCTTGATTTCATCATTTCCAGCTGTAGATCTGACAACTTCTTTATTTAAAATAACTGGAGATTTCCTGGTATGTCTGATATTCATGATCTTATTGTTTCAGTATATTAACAACTTCTGCATTTCCATTTTGTGAGTTTTTGCTTTATATTTCAAATTACAAGCAAAAATATGTTGCACCCCTTCTCTTCTGTCTACTAAGAATTCTCTAAAAAACTTAAAATACACCTAAAGACTTAAGAAAATTGGGGTTTGAGGTTGAGAGCCAGCAGGGCTCATCACAATATAACAACAAAAAATGAAATTTTAAATTTTATAATTAATATATATATATATATATATATATATATATATATATATATATATATATATATATATATATATAAGGGAAAAGAAAATATATAAAAGTAAAATATAAATGTTTTCTATTTAATTATATAACAAAGAAACATATATGTATATATAGAAAACATTTATAATTAAATTTGCGATGACGAAAACTTAATGCAAGAGTTAACCCACCTTCGTCAAGTCTTCAAATTAAATGGTTACTCATGCAAGCAAATCTCTAGAGCTTTCAGCCATGCCAAATCGAGTTCCTTCTCTTCAAATATATATATATATATATATATATATATATATATATATATATATATATATATATATATATATATATGTATGTATGTATGTATATGTATATATCTAAAGCAGAAAACTAACAAAGAAAATAAAATTAAGAGCAAACAAATATAAGATATATATATATTGTAAAACAATAAGAGAAATTTTATAAAACAATAAAGAAAATATGCATAAATGTAAAATATAAATGTTTTCTATTTAACTATATATATATAATATATATATTAAAACTTTTTAAAAAACACAATAAAAAAATAATAAATAATAAAAAAACTAAAAAAGAAATTAAAATTAGGAGCAAAAAATACATAAAAAGAATAAAAAAGGGGGGAGGCGAGAAAGGACACGAAAGAAAAGGAAGGAAAGAACCAAGAGAGAAAAGAGGGGGAGGGGGGAGAAACCAACAAGAGGGGGAAGGGAGAGAGAGAGAACACATAGGGGGCGTGAGAAAGGGAGAGGACACAAGCTAAAGGCGGGAAGGTTGCGAATAGGTTCTCAAGTTGGAGAGCAATGAATGCCAAGAAAAACTAAGACTCCATCCCTCATCATGATTAAGGTTTTGAGGGTGATGGTTGATTTCAATGGCTTCCTTTAGCTTCCTCTTGAAGAAATTGTCTTCTTTGGATAAGATTTGGGCATTTTCAAGGCATATATGATGCTTAGTGGAAGAGGTGTGGTCGGCTAGGGCTGATTTAGAAGAACGTTCATGTCTAATGCCAGAACTATGCTCTTTGAACCTAGTGCTAAAAGAGTGACGAGTTTCACCGATGTAAGGGATGCCACATGAACAAACAATTTTATAGACACCAGACGCAAGAAAAATATCCTTGGAGTCTTTGAGAGAGGGGATACGGTTTCCCAAGGTTGAGAGGTGTTTGAAAGCACACCACAAGCCTTTTTTGAGAAGGATCTTGGATATTTTTTGGAAGATACCATCAACAAAAGGCAGAAAAACAAAAGGTTGGGGGGCAGAAAGTTGAGGTTTGGATGAAGAGAAGGAACTCGATTTGGCATGGCTGAAAGCTCTAGAGATTTGCTTGCATGAGTAACCATTTAATTTGAAGACTTGACGAAGGTGGGTTAACTTTTGCATTAAGTTTTCGTCATCGCAAATTTAATTATATAAGTTTTCGTTATAGAAAACATTTATATTTTACTTTTATACATTTTCTTTTCCCTTATATATATATACATATATATATATATATATACATATATATATATATATACATACATATATATATATATATTCTGAAATATGCTAACCAATTTTTTCGTTGAATTTACACAAAACAAACCAGCACTTGGCCAACTTGATTAGCGTTAGCACCAAATCCAAAACACTACCAAAGCAACTCTAACCAAGAATGCGCCCTAAAACCACTTAAGGAAGAGGGGCGAGCATATGGTCAGAAGATCCCTAGGATCCAAACTTGATACAGAAAGAGAATACAACTGAAATTGAAATTAAACTCAACGTCAAGAATGTGCACTCAAGATCCTAGTGAGGGCGAGGTGCTAACATATGACGGAGTAATTATTGGAAACTGAAATAATTAGGCGGATAACCAGCCATAAAAACTCATTCTAACTAATTCCTCCGCTACAGCGGGCATTCACTTAGAAGTGGGGATTCACCACTTGATAGTGGGTACAAAGAGAGATACAATTTCAATTCTCCACATTGGCGGTAAACCATCCAGGGGTAATTAATGTTTGCATAGAAAATTACAAGTAATTGCAGCCAAAACAAACTGGTTGGATTAGTACTACTAATGCTCAACCTTACAATTATGAATTTTGCAAATTCCCAGTATTACAATGATTGCAAACAATTCTAATATGTAAAGAGGAATTATCTCAATGTTTCAACACTCAAATTCTGGAAACCGAAGGCTAAAACTGAACTTAAAACAATCTGATTACAAAAACCGGCAAACTGAAAGTGTACACCAGCAACTGTGAAACCAATAAAATGTTCATAACTCATTCAATATACCTCCGAATTGAGTGATGTCTTTTGCAGAAGCCTTCTAGGAGGTAGGCACCCAAAATCAGATCACAAAACATCAACAAAACTCGATGTATAATTCTTGCACGAATTCCAAGGCACTCCATAATGGTACGACCCTCCTTGAGGGGCGATTTTGACATATAAAATCAGCAACTCAAAATTAAAATCTGCAAATTGGTGGAAGGGGTCGCCCAAGGCATAGAATTCATTAAATCAAATACCCATCACCAAATAAAAATCACCATGAGAGCTGCAAGTGAAATCGACTTTCAGCCATGACTGTATCAGCGATAGAAGCATAAATCTGCAAAAAATCGCAAAAATCGTGATTTTTAAAAAATCTGCACTGCTCCCGATTTTTTCCTCCAAAAAATCCCCATTTTTTGGGTTTCGTTGACCCTGCGAAAAATCGTGAAAAAATCACAGAAAATCCAAAACCCTAAAACGCGCGAAAAAACCCAGAAAAATGTGTTTTTTTGTTATTAATAGGTTCACACCAGTCGTTATTTTCAGAAATCGAAGCCGCCTTCGAGTTTTCACGACACGGGAAGTTTATGCAAGTGCTGCGAAAGGAGATTGGTGGAGTTTTGAGCACCCGATTGTCTGCAAAAAATACACGCGAAGTCGACAGGGTCTTTTCAATTCATTTCTTTTATATATTCATTGCTTTTACATGTTCTTATCTATCATATTGTGGGGCATATGCGTAAATCTGGGAAACATCAGAAGTATTGTATTTATATATATATATATTTTTTTATTACTGAATTCATTTGCATAGTTTATGTAAAAATATTGATATGAGATAGTGTTAAACTGAGTCGATAAAAGTCTGGTTTCTAATAGCCTCTAATGTTAACATAGCTGAACCCATTATCAAATATTTATCTAGCAACATTAGAAACGGTATTAAATATTTATTTAATGGCCTCTAATTGTTATATATGAAGTATATTTTGTGCAATGCATTGATGCAATGTAATCAACAATATGAATATAAACAAAAAAATCTATTTTCTACAATCCACGGGTTAAAATCTCTATTTTATTTGCTCTCTATATCTCTATGCTATGGAAATGACCTTAAGTTTAAAAAAAAGTAGGTTTTGTCTATTTTTCTACATTTTTTAATATTTTTTTTTCAAATCCGATTTTTTCCCGATTTTTTCACGATTTTTCAAAAAATCCTGATTTTTTGGTTTGCCGATTTTTTCCCCAAACGATTTATGCTGCTATGGTATCAGCAACTTCAAAACTGGAAATATCATCAAAATTCTTCAACTATTGAGCTCAATCTGCTGGTATGATTTGAGAAGCAGCAAATGGCCAATTAGGTGTTGTATTTCAAACACGAAATTGGTGAGAGGCTAGGAGGTAAGCATTCCTCGAAGCAATAATTCAATTGTCATTCTGACAGCATAACAGTAGCAAAGTTCATGGATACTGTGAGAGACCAGGTGTCTCTCAACCCCAACTATGCTAAATAATAAAGCTTTTTGTCTTGTGTTTGATGGGTTTGTGCTTTTCTTTGTGTTTTGATCATATATTGCCAATGGTTTGATACAACAATATAATGCCGCAAAATAGGAGATGTTACAATAATAATTTTTTTACTCAAAACTGAAATTGCATTGGAAATACACAGCTGAAAATTCTAGATTTTTATACCAGCTTAAATACTCATTATTTTCATAATGTATTGACAACCCAGTTCATAAAATAACCCTTATTATCTAAAACAACAATACCCAGAAAATCTAGGATTTACAATTTATAAACTCACAGGTAAACATGCCTTGAAACCCTTTGATCAGCTACAACAGACTTCATATCAGCATACTGGCAAATTCTGGAAATGATCACAGCAAGAGAAACCTTCTTAAAATGTTGATGAAGCAACACCAACCAAGCACATCACTGTAGCGTTTTTACTGTAGCATGGGTACTGTTCACGCGTCACTGTAGCAGCAGATCAATAACTTCTAATTTCTCTTCTCCAATGGTGGTTATTTCAACAAACTAAAATCTGCTCTTCAAACCCTTGATGATTCTCCTCCAATAAGCACAAATTCGACTTCTGTATGAAGCCAACTAGATGAGCAATCTTAAGCTGATCTTTCACAACTTCAGAAAGCTAGACTAAGAAGAGGTATCGTTCTCGAAAGCCTGGAATGACTGAAATCTGCAGAAACACTTGTTTCTCCAACTCCAGAAGTTCTCAGAGAGAAAAGACAAAATTTGAATAATCAATCAATAATGAGTTCTATTCTGTCTTTGAGAAATAAATACCTCTTTCAAAAATTCGACCCCCTTCAAAAAAAACAGTTTAAATGCATTTAATAATATAAAATTCGCCTCTTTTAAACTTAGGCAATTTTATTAATAAATGGCATTTTTTTAAATGAGTAATAAATACTCATTTAATATTAATTTTACTCCACTATTATAAAGTATTAAATACTTTATAATTCGCCATAATTAATATTTTAATATTTCACTTAAAGTGACTTTATAATATAAAGTCATAATAATAATTATTTAGTTATTATTAAATGCTCCCTTATTCACCGTTCCCTCATCAAATTGTCAAATTGGGTTGAAACTGAGATTGCCAACTGAGCCAGGTGCCCTGCCAAAAATAGTAACCCCTGTTGGCCTGACTTACTATAAATAGTAAGTGCTTGAATATCACTCTGTGAGTCACTGCAAAGGCCCAAACCTGAATCAATTGGAGGAGTAAGGCCCTGAAACTTTGGATAACTGCCAAGGAAGACCCTCTCATCACATTTGTCAGCCTACGAGGGTCCAATGATAGGCTAATCCTTACGAACTCTGATGCTCGCAAAATGGGGACATTACAGATACCAAATGCTAGAGCAAGCTTCACTTTTATAGAAAAGAATAAAAGTCATCAACTTCCCTTCAAGGCACGCCAAAAGCCACTGGAGAAACTTTTCAAATTTCCAAAATTCATAGTTACTCAAGATGGCGTCCCACTTCAAGGCAACATAAAAACTTTAAAAAAATATAAAACACCTTAATGAAGGCATCCCACGCCAAGCCCCTCTTTTAAACACAACTTCAAGTTATTCCACTAGGCCAAGGGGTCAACTGGAAAATAGAATATTAATTGCCTTGTAATTAAAAACATGCCACAAATACTGCATATTAAAGTCTGCATCAAAAAGACCAACTGCTCCAACAAGAAAAGAACACACTGAAGCACTGCCAACAGGACCACTGCTAAAAATAGTATTTACTAAAAATAGTAAACACCCGGAAAAATGCCTCAAAACTCCAAGCAAGGAAACCCTAATTTTACCTCAACGAGCCTACGGGCTTCCGGAATAGGCTGAAGAGTAACTGAGCTGATCACTGGTGAGAAGGGGACATTACATTTTCTTTGGTTTCTTTGTGCTTCTTGTTTCTTTCTTTTTCTTCATTTCTTGTTTGTGTTTTCTATTCTTAAAATAAAAAACACTAATATTTGTTTCATTTTAATTTGTGTTTTTCTTTATTAAATAGAAACAATAAAAACTATTTTGTATAAAATAATTTAAATTCTAGAAATAATATATACTAATATAAACATATATATTAGTGTTTTCTATTTAAAACAATAAGCCTACACTAACAACATTTTCTTTGTTTTATCTTCATTTCTTGAATGAACAATAATTTTTTGTTTTCTTTTTATGTTTTCTTTATATTCATTTCTCTTATTGTTGGGGTTTGAAGGAACATTATTTTTTGTTGTTTTTTGAGTTTCTCTTCTTATGTTTTTTAAGTTCTTCACTTGGTTATTTATGGAGCTTTTCTTTATCTTTTATTAGGTAAGTTATTTTTATTTGTTTCTTTCTTGTTTCTCTTGTTTGTTACCAAATTCTTTGGTCTTAGTTATCAAGTTTGGTCCAACTTGACACCTTGTTTCTTGTGCCAACCCCCCTCCCCCTTCTCCTCCTCTCTCCCTTTTTATTCCTTACTTGGTCTGTAGCTATTCATTTTTCCTTTTGCTCTCTTATCCTGATGATGAATCATGGAGTGTGATTCGAAACGTTGATGCAAAAAATTCAGAAAAAATCTAATCCAGTAAAAAAAATTTAGCAAAAAAGAAGAGGTAGTTAATAGCTTTCTAGAGGACATGCTCAAGTTGTCGATGAGTGAACTACTAGTTGAGGCATGCAACGTTTTCCAAGGATAGAGTTTAAATCAGCAATTAACTCGATGTCTTTTCGAGTTTAACTTGCTGTCCTCTTTTCATGCATATCTATCTTTGGAGATATCTATTGTACAGTTGAAGCTTTCTTTAGTGTTGGATTAGTTAACCGGGGTTAGTCATTCCAATTAACTGTTAGTTATCTTTGTTTAGACATAGGAATAAAGCTTGCATGTTGGCAAGACTGATTGTTAACACAACGAGATTTTAGGGTTCCCTACTCCAGTGTTTGCGTATAAATAAGAGCAACCTTGCTCATTATTTTCTGAATTGTTGTTGCTATAACAAAATTGTTGCGCCTATTGAAATATTCCCCTTACTTTTTTCCCCAAAATTAGACACACAAACCAGCATCAAACCACTGATTAGCGTTAGCTCCAAATGCAAATCAATGGAAAGTAACTCTAACCAAGAATGTTCACCAAGATCCCAATGTGGGCGAGGTGATAGCATATGGTCAGAGGATCATTAGGTATAAACTGAACTGAAATTACAATTCATCTACTAATGCAGGCATCCACAAGCAGTGGGAATACTCCACTTATTCAATGGGTGAGATTATTACATTTTTAAGGCGGCAAGCCAACCATTAAATCCTCTCTTCTACTTATTTCGTGGGGGGAAACAGTCCACACAACCACTTATTTTGTGGGGGGAATTTACAAACAAGAAAGATGTTTATTCTAAAACTCAACCACTCAATTGTGGGAGTGTAATCAAGTATAAATTGCAGCAATAAAATGAAATAGCTGTTAGTACTACTAACTAGCTTTACAATGAATAGAAATAGCTGCAAATAAGAGAGATAAGCTTCTAGAATGTTCTTTATCCACACTGGCGGTAAACCATCCAGGGGTTACAATGATGTGAATTAATTACAAGAAAATGCAGCAAATTAAAGAACTAAAACATGTAATGACCTATTCCTTGCGTAAATTAAAATTTTCCAAATCTCACTTTAAACATGTAAAAGTAACAAGTAACAAAGACAATACAATAAAAAATTTCCTTTCTTTATTGATAAATATGTACAAGTTACAATATGTTTCCACATGAATTTCATTTTCATTGCAAATATAAATCAGAGTTCAAAAGTAATACAGTTACATACATAGCTCCTAAGCTTTTGCACAAATAGAAGTAAGAAGGTCCAGGAGTCCGTTCTTTCAAATCTTGGTACATCGGCCGCTTGCTGTGGAGGAGAAACATCACTCGGGCGCTTTTCCGCCAACCATGGACTTATAATGCGGTCCCCCGCACACCTATTGTTAGATAGATGGCCCTCCCTTCGAAGAAGAGATTGGTAGGGTATCCTTTAACGATTACCAACTGAGCATAGTGATGTGTTCTACACAACTAGAACTTTGCTATTTCACAATCTCGAACTAGTACTAGGATCACAATGAACTGACAGTGTAGTCTCAACTAACTCACGTCTATGTGGTAGTCGTACGTTTCACTACTTTGGCCAAAGTATTCTCATTTAGTACTTCGAATGAAGGTCATCTATCATAAACACTACTCAGGGCCGACTTGACTTAAGACTTCCTTACTTCTATGCGTAGGTTGGTCTATCGAGGTAGCCGTACCCTAGACTTCTTACAACAAGTTAACTACTAGAAAGGAGGATATTCTAACAAGTACTCACAACTATCTCCCTTACACTGAACATCTTCATCCTAGGAGCTTCATTTACTTGACCAAGTTAATCTATAACTCGTTGTGATCAGTAACTTATTAAATACCCTCAACTCATTCCCTAGTATTTAAATAGCTATATACAAACATACACTCCTTATATGGAGTCAATACAAATAATGCAATTTACTCTTCAATGCATCAGTAAATCCGTCTACTAATGAATACAAGAGTTAATAGTTTAGAACATGCATTAGCCTTCCTATTTCACAATTTTTTTCAGCAATTCTACCATTAAGCCATTCTATTAGAAACTCAATCCAAGTATAATATAAAGAACTATCTTCTTTCCTTATTCCTTTTTCAACCAGGGGGTTTAAGACAGACTTTCTTCTATAAACAAGAACAGCAGTAACATGGAAAATAAAAGAGATAGCATGCCTGATAATAGCTTTCCTGTAATGTCCCCTTTTTCATGAGCAACGGATTTTGGAGGAATTAGCCTATTCCTGATCCTTGTAGGCTAATGGGGCTTGATCAAAGGGTCGTTTGACAGATACCCAGTTGATTGGTTGGCCCGTTTCGTGATTCAGTCTACATATGGAGGTGTTCTAATGATTTCTAGATATGTTTCTATTTTTAGAAACCTCATGTTATAAACTAATGTTATGTTTGCACTTTATGTTATGAATAATTATTTTATTATAAAGTGCAAAATAATAAAATAATAAAATAAAATAAAATAATATTCCTTCTAGAAGGTGACTTGGGAAAGTTCTAGAAGGAGGCCGACTTCTTGAGGAAAAAGAATAAATAGGCATTGAGGGCTCATTTCCTATCAAGTAGATTTGTTGTTGTTGATGTTGATGTTTGATGGTTGTGGAGCCTAGGGTTTCTGCAGTTGTCTTTGGCCATTGAGAACGAAAACTCTCAATTGATAAGCAATTTTGAGGGTGTGAAATATCGCTTGAATTATTGCAAAGTTGAGGAAGTTGCTTCAGACTTTCTACTTGTACTTCAAAGCAAAATTTTATGGCCTTTGGCCAAATTTTGGTTGTATCAATTTGAAGAAATCCATTGCAGATTTTGGAGGCATTTTGGAGCTTTGGAACTTCATCATTGGGTCGATTTCATTTGTTGCACATTGCTGTTATAGTTACCAATCATTTTCAGACTTTAATGGAGGACGATTTTGCATATCATATTCAGATTTTTGCTTGTATGGCCTCATTCGTGCATTATTTCTTTATGGGTATTTAAGCAATCATCTTGGGAGAGCTTGGCAATCGTTTTGGAGTATTTTGGAGTGGCTATCTGGTTGCTGGTAAATAATTTCAATGGTTTGATATACTACAGCAAGGGTGGCATTGGCAAGACATTTTTGTTCATATCTCATCATCGAAGCATCCTATGGTTTTGGGTATTGTTGCATTCAATTGCTATTGCCGAGACAATCATTTCAAGGACAAATTCGAGGAGATTAGAGGCTGTATTTATTTTTCTAAAATATTGCCAGGCAAGAATAGGGGCGGCTACTTGAGCAATTTGATTTGGGCTTGGAGAATATCATTTGAACTTGTTGTTGATTGCTACTTCATCTTTCATCCAAGGCACTTCTTGAGGCCAGGTTCTTCACATTTCTATCATCTTCTAGCATTGCATTTAGCATAGTTATATTTGCAGTTGTAGGTATGCATTGTACCAGCATTATCATATTTTGAAATTAATGTAAATGCCAAGAGTCTTGGCCATTTGTATGAGCTTTGTATTAGATATTTCATTACAATTAAGGAGATATAAATTGCTGGTGTCATTTGAGCAATTCAATATCATTTGTTTTCAGTTTGTTAGTTTGCATACCAACTGTTTGTTAAAATACCAGTTGGTTGTAGGTGATCATTTTTCATGCTTAGTTCATATATATGCATCGGATGTTGCCACAATAAGTTGCACATTCATGTTAGGTCATTGTTTAGACAATTTAGAGTCATTTGCAAGCATCCTTATTGATACTAAGTGAAGAAAAGTGTCATTATAACAAACTGAAATGTTATATTAGTCATATGACCCTTGTATGCAAAGTGTATGACAAAATTACCAAGGCCAAAAATCAGAAGTTTTCAATCAGATTTGAGCAAGGTCATTACATTTCCACAGGAGTTGCTCTAATGAGAAATTGCTAAACCTTTAGCCTCCAACCAAAGGACTTCCAGTTAGCTCATAACTCAAGTGATGATATTCTCAATCTACTATTTCCAAATATAATGGATGTATTTCCAGCATAAACAGAATGCACTCTTAGCAAATTGAACACTTTGAGTTTGCTCTCCAAATTGATAGTGCTCTCACAACAGAAACTCTCTTAGCAGATTAAAAATTACTCAACAATGATGAACTCAACTCACTCAGCGAATGATGAACACTCTGAATTTGCTTTCAAATATGATAAATACTCTCACAACAGAAACAAAACACTCTCTCAGCAGACTAAAACTCTCTCAACAATGATATATACTCAGGAAATTCTCACAAATCTCTTGATATGAGCAAATTCAATCTTCCCAATTCATGTATTGAAGAATGAGCAAGCAGCCATTATATGGTTTTAGAAATTCAACTAACTTCCTCTTCCTAAGGCGTTCAAGCTGCCAGCACTAAAACTTGAAAATATTTTTGAGAGATTAGGGCCGAAATTCCCAAGTACATCTTTATCCCTTCAAGCCACGACTTCACATGGCAAATTCTTGAGCTTAACACCTCTCAGCCGTTGCAGATTTTAAGGTGTTTTGACGCAGTCAGATTTGCAAGTTCATTCCAGATGAGAGGTCAAGTTTTTAGTGTTCCCACTTCACCATTTTTGTTGCCCTTTGATCTGCATTTGCAATGTACTCAAAGACCAGGTCGCATTTCCATGTGTCTCAGGCGTGGAACTTACCAGGCGCGCGTGACTTTCTCACGCGTTTTACTTCATTCGCCATTTCATGAGTTTTTAAAATAAAACGTATTTTATTCATTTCAAATGTTCCTTATGAATATTTCCGACTTCTCTTAGATTTAAACATCTCAAACAAAAGGGCCCGATTCCATATTGAGATTACATTTTCTCCCTAGCCATAAATCGAAATATTTCACCATTGATGTAGGACTTAAGTTCTTTGTGTCTTATTTTAATTCTCTTGAATATTTTTAAGTGTCACTTAAATTTTATACAATTTCCATTTCAATATCATACATTTATATATTTTATTATATATGTATTTTAATTAAGTGTAATATTTTTAAATATATAAATATATATATTTTCTGACATTACATCGTGATATTTATATATATTTACATATATGTAGATATTACCTTAATATTAGTACATATATTTTAAATATATAAATATGTAATATATTTACATACCTGTATTTATGTATATATCCATAAATATAATCGCATCGTTAATATATACATTTATACATAAATATATATGTAAATTTGCTAGGCAATAATATTAAATATTATTTTCACCATAGATATAAGGCGGAGTATATATGTATTTATATGCGTATAACCATATATATACTCTTGTATATACGTAACCTTTAACATATATCATTCACATTATACTTATAGGGAGTCTCGGTATAGCAAGTCTGACATCAATCATTACCCAAAAAGCACTAGGAAGTGAAACCGGACTCCTAATGTCAATAAATAGGCCTATGGATGACTTACCTTTTAACTCGACATACTGACTTAGCTTACTCAGTCTATTGTGTGTGTGTGTATGCTCAATTGGTACCCGTTACTACTGTTTACCCGACCAAGCTCCTCCCCGAGTGATATCTCTCCTTTGCCTCGAGGAATGAACCTGTTTCCTGCACATCATGACATGACAACGGTAGTCATATGCTCAAAACAAGGCAGTATACATAAAACATCATAAAAAGTTAGAATAACATTATTCCATAACTTATATGCTACATTCATTCAAGAATTACATCAATAGAAGTATCAGGCAAATGAGACAATCATTAGGACATAGTTCAATTG
The DNA here is from genome assembly GCA_007258455.2 of Sequoia sempervirens. Classification (NCBI taxonomy): domain Eukaryota; kingdom Viridiplantae; phylum Streptophyta; class Pinopsida; order Cupressales; family Cupressaceae; genus Sequoia; species Sequoia sempervirens. The sequence continues at coordinate 215,096 of VDFB02269656.1, read as the reverse complement.
ATCACAAGAACAATATGTTTTATTCATCTAAAAGATTCAAACATTACAATGCATTTCCCTATGCAGTAGTAGCTATACAATCAGGGTGTAACAAAATAGTACTACTGTTTTCAATTTTACAATGAAAAATAACTGCAATTTTCAAGTGTTTTTACCATCATTACAATATACAATTAAAGGATGGTTTCTTCAATGAAAAACCTCTCAAATAATGATGCTAGAAGCCAAAATCAGAAAACTATAACAATCTGATATATAAATCTGCAATCTAGAAATGTCTATCAGCAATTAAAAAAACCAAACAAATGCTCACAACTTTATCAATATACCTCCGAATTGATTGAAACGAAATGCAATGGCTCTTTAGAAGGTTGGCGCCCCAATTGTAATGAATAACCAGCATCAAAACTCTACTATTAAATTGGCACAAATTCCAATGTGCTCTTGAAAGGTACGGCCTACCTACAAGGGCAATTTTGCTTGGAAAAATCATACACATCAAAATAAAATCTGATATTCTCCAAGATTGGTCGCCATGTGCTTAGAAAGAAAAAGAGTCAATACCCATAACCAAAATAAATTCATATCAAAAGTTGCAAATGAAAATCTACTTCAACTGTGTAACAACCAACAAATACAAAACTGATAAAAATCACCAATTCCTTCACTTTGATGCTCAATATGCACTTCTGAATGAAGCACACTCCCAACAGACCATCTAGGGAACCATAGTTTCAGGCTCGAAGAATGTAGTAAATTTGCTAAGCTTTCCCTTAGCCGGATTTTGGATTTCAAACCAGCAGCATAACTTTGCTTTCCAAAACATAACATAATCAGCTCTTCAAACAACAGCAATATATAAGCTTTAGTTGGCAAATCAAGCAACAAGAACTCTTCAAATTCGAAGAAGTTGAATCACTTCAACTTCCAAAAGGGACACCACCTTTTTGTATTTTATTTTTTGAAATAATAAAATATTACTCAACCTCCTTTAGGCGTCCAACTTCACTTTGCAACAATAAACCATTTAATAAATCATTAAATGCACTATTGACCCCCTTAATGGCCTCTTTTTTAAAACAACATGAAGTTATTACTCCTAGGCGTGGGGTACAACTGAGAAATATGAAATTTGACTAAGTATATACTCAACCCATGAAGAAAACCAAACCCAAAGCCAAACTGAAATTGAAGAAAGGAAAGATAACTGGAGTTGAACTAATGACGATGCCACTGCCACAGTTAAACTTACTAAAAATAGCCAACTGCTATAAATAGTAAATCCACAACAAAACCCACAGAAAAATGAACTGAGCTGGAAGCAAGACTTACTGAAAGTGGAAACCCTAAATTTGCACATCTGAGTAGCCTATGGATTTCCGGAAATAGGCTAAATCCAAATGAAGAGCGTAGGGCTAAATTGGGGGCATTACACCTATTTTGCTTGCAAGTTTGCTATTCAATATTTGTTCGCTTTGTCAAGTGTAATTTGGTTTGATTGTATATTGTATGCCTACTTTTGCTACAATCTACTGTCCCAGATGTGTTATTACTGTTGGAATTTGAGGAAATAAACCTTATGCCTACCTTGCTTTAATCCACAATCTCAAAATCTTTCAGTGTTATTGTTATTTGTTTTGCTTTCAAAATCTTTATTTCAGCTTACATCTAAAAGTACAATGAATCTTCGGATGTGTTATGGGAAACAAGTTTGTTTAAGCTTTGTGTTAATCAATCATTCCCTGTTTACTTCTAATTCTCTTGCTCTGAATTTACTTGAGATATTAGAAGTGTCATTAGAATAGGCTTAGTTGTAGTTGAAGTTACGAAACCAGAGAAAACCTCAGCTACGACGCAAAGAGTTTTATAACTTTGTACTCTCAACTGAGATAAAAAGATAGGCAATTAGTTTAGTTTTTCTTTTTAAGCATAATTAGCAAAGAGGGAGCTTCTCCTAATTTGAAGAATAATCTAACTATGCATAGCTGTTAGTTTCCAATACGCATTTCTAGAGGTGTGAATTGAAACGCCAATAGAATGAAAACAAAAAAAAAAGAGTTCATTTGTTAAAAAAAATGGAAAAAAACTTCAAAAACCTACCTCTCTTGAAGCAATCTTGCACTACGATCTTCTTGGCAATGAACAATCACTTGCAAGTGCTTAGGAATAGCATAACAACCAACTTTGAACAATCAATGATCAACCTTCAAGTCTATTCAAGCTTGTGCAAGCAAGAGAGAAAATTCAGCAATGGAGGCAAAAAAACTTGTTTTTTCATCCAAAAATTGTTAAATGAGTATGTTTTTACCTATTTGATGTGTTAGGAGGAAAATATTAGGGTTAGAGGGAATATTTTAGTCTTTAGAAGTCAACAAAAAGTCAACAAAATAATTAAAAAATGCAAAAAAAGTGGAAAAAGCGCGGCCTGGGTGTGAAAGTTCGCAGGTTCCGTTCGAGTTTGAACTTGATGCAACAGGATCAAACCCTATTTGGACCCATAGTCTATATTTCGAACCCTGACCGAACCAGTATCGTTTCGGACTAGTATTTCGAACCCAAGCTGTTTCAAACCCGAACCAGGGGCCAATACAGGCTGAACCGATAACTTAGCTTTCTTGTAGCTATAAATTAAAGAATCAAGTTTTACAGGAAATAGAAGAATAAAATTTAAAAAAAATCTAATGAATGCATGCACAATCAATTTAATGTATTGTATTTGATTGCACATATGAATAATACCAAATGCAACTAATTGTTCTTTGAAGTGTAACCCTATTTTCTTTCAGAAGAAATTGTTTGATCAACCAAACTGGCATAGACCATGATTAACAAATTATAACTTCTACTTTATTGCTGGTGGCATTGCATGAAAATTACACTTTCCAGAATGGTATTAATAATCATGAAACAAAACAAAATTGAAAAACAGCATAGAAAAACAAAAATAAACCTAATTTTGTAGCCATCTTCAATATATCTAAAGGAAAAAGAACCTTTGTGTACATTGAGGAAGGGAGCATACCCCAAAAATGGCACTTACCTGTGTTGGGTGCTAGGACACGAATCATCTGTATAGAAAAAAAAAACTATCCATAAGCACTTATCATATAACAATATTTGATCAGTTAAGCAAACAAACCTGCCTTACCTCTCTTAGTACCTTTGGACAAAGCCATTGTCGCACTCGAGTGCTTCCTACACAAGATTTGGAAAATGAAAATGGTAAGAGTACGTGGAGCTATTATGGCATATAATAAAGAGAAAAGTTTAATTCTTATAATATTTTCTTAAAATATTTCATAGTACATTAATATTGAAACTGATTAAACAACACTAGTGTTTTCATAAGACATGTTTCCTTACCATTGGTGATCTAGCATGGAGAAATGTTATTTGGTATATGAGATGTTAGTTTTCAGATCAGAAATGCAATTAAGTAGAAAAGACAACACATAGAACAATGAACACAATATTTTACCCTGGGAAAACCCTCCTACTTGAGGGAGAAAAACCGAACAAATATTCTCTCATAAATCAGAAGAATAAGTGCACAAATAGCACACAAGATCAGGCCCTAGAATAGACCAAGTCTCATACAATAAGTAATGTCACTTCTCCTTTGAAGCGAATCTTGAATGCACTCAATAATAATACTTCTTCTAGAATCAGATTGTTGCTTAGAAGGCGAACTACTGTTGAATAGTGTGAATTGGAATTGGATGAATTGATGATCAAATGAGAGGACTCTATCCCCTTTAAATACCAAGCTAGGCGACCTCCTTTCTAGGGCCGAACTAGAAAAAATACAAATTTTATTTATAAAACAAAGGCGGACCTGCCTTGAGTTAATTGTATTTAGGAGAAAATATCTCTCGCCGCTACAAAACACTAACACTCCCTCTTAGCTAGGGAGGCATTTTCAAGTATCCTCGTCATGGAGTCTCTCAACATGACGTTCACAATGGCTACACCCATATGTGAAAAAAACACATCTCAGTCTCAGAGATGTACAAGGGCTCGTCATGGAGTCTCTCAACATGACGTCCACAATGGCTACACCCATTTGTGGAAAAACACATCTCAGTCTCAGAGATGTACAAAGGCTCGTCATGGAGTCTCTCAACATGACGTCCACAATGGCTACACCTATTTGTGGAAAAACACATCTCAGTCTCAGAGATGTACAAGGGATTGCACCTCATATTTCTCCGTCTCAAAGAAATATACACTACAAGGGCTTTCAATCATATTTCTCTGTCTCAGAAAAATATACACTACAAGGGCTTTCACATCATATTTCTCCATCTCAGAGAAATATACACTACAAGGGCTTTCACCTCATATTTCTCCGTCTCAGAGAAATATACATTGCAACGAATCTTCATGATGTTGTGACTCCCTCTGGAGCTCCAAGTACCCACATCAACCTCTGACCTCCTCGTCCAAGATTGCCTACAATGTTTCCCTTAGAGGAACGGTTTCCAACGCACACCTCCAGCACTACTGACCTCATTTCAAATCACTCTATTCTGAATAGGTTTGCGGTGCTACCAATGTCAAAACAAGGTTGACTGCCTAGAGCAATTCTGTTCTCTGTAGCTGAAGAGGCTTTCTAAAGACTTAGCACCTGGCCTTGCAATACTGCAACCCACTTAGCTAACATTATTACTTCTTCTCAGTGAGTCACTCTAGTTCCTCATGTCATAGGACTCCATTTTGTTTAACACAGAACTCCCTCTTGATCCCTGCCTCAATACAGAGATTACAAAAATCATCTAGAAGTGAACTCCCCTCCATTGACGGATCTCAGAACCTTAGTCCTCTTCCCGGACATGTCATTGATTTACCCAACTCGCAAAGAATCGAAAAACTGTTTTGCTTTCACAACTCTCAATAGCTATTAGCATGTCTTCTTCAATGATCATTGATAGGAACCTCACTATTTTCCACAATTCTTTCTAGGGCTGCCAATAGTTGACCATGCAAGAACCATAGACTGCTGTTCCAAATCAGGAGGACAGGATTTCTATTGTATCGATGTTTAGTGTTTTCATCTTTCTCAATCTTCTTTGCTGATGCAAACTCTCCATCTAAGGCTCACCCAACCTTGTGCCCTCGAGGGATGACTCCAATGAAGAATCATGAGAGTTATGTGCCACCAACTCATTCCCATGGCTGCAAGCTATGTCTCCATGTTTGTTCATTTCTCCAGCTGACATGACTTCCTCACAGGATGCCTCAAGCTCTTCCTCCCTTTGAATTCCTTATGCAATCTCTGATAATTAATCCATCATCCTTTTTCTCCTCGATCCATCCTGCATTTTAAAGAGACTAGCGATAGTTTATAAAATCAAGCCACCCCAATACAAATGAAACATGTAGTCATCTAGCAAATATCATTAGATAGAACAATTAAAGGAGTGATACATAATAGAACTTATCTTTGATGATTCAGTTGCAGCCATTTTTCTCCTCCCAACAATCATCATCTTTGCCCGATGATGTACCCTGTGACAATCGCACATTTTGGAGGGATGGTCATTATTCATAAGGTGTTGCAAGTAGACATCCTCCATCATAGGCATGGTCCTTTGAAAACCTTGAAGTTGTGTGAGGTAGAAGACTTCTTTCAAGTGCTCATCCTTTCCTTCAATCTTCATTTTCCCCTCCAAGTGATATGGCCCACACATAGCTCATTCATGCCTCCATGAATCAACTTCTTTAAAGTTTTCCCTTAGGTCTGCAATAATTTGCCTTCAAAATACGCTCATAAATCTAAGGCTTATCTTCACAAAAACTGCATTAAGTCTGCCTTAAAAAATGTCTGATTTCTGCTCCAAAACTTTCTTTAAAAATAGACACAAGATCTGCCTCAGATTCTGATAAAAACCCGCTCCAAATCTGATCCTACTTCTGCTCCAAATTAGACACAAGGTCTGCTCCAAAACTGTGCTTCAATGCTGCTCCAAATCTTGCTCCAAACAGCACAAAATCTACTCTAAATAATGATGTGATGTGAATTGCTCTAGAAGTTTGATTCATATTCAATGAATGGATGCTTAGTCAAATCTGATCAGATCTTCCCTAAACCCGCTCTAATACCATGTTAGTTTTCAAATCAGAAATGCAATTTAAGTAGAAAATACAACACATAGAACAATTAACACAGTATTTTACCCCGGAAAAACCCTCCTACTCGAGGGAGAAAAACCCAGCAAAATATTCTCTTATAAATCAGAAGAATAAGTGCAAAAATAGCACACAAGATCAGGCCCTAGAATAGGCCGAGTCTCATTCAATAAGTAATGTCACTTCTCCTTGAAGTGAATCTTGAATGCACTAAATAATAACACTTCTTCTAGAATCGGATCTGCTGCTGAATAGTGCGAATTGGAATTGGATGAATTGATGATCAAATGAGAGGACTCTATCCCCTTTAAATACCAAGCTAGGTGACCTCATTTCTAGGGCCGACCTAGAAAAAATACAAATTTTACTTATAGAACAAAGGCCGACCTGCCTTGAGTTAATTGTATTTAGAAGAAAGTATCTCCCGCCATTACAAAACACTAACATGGGACTGGGTTGGGAATGTTCTCAGACATCCTGAGATAATGAGTGATGGTTGGGAGTAGATCTAAACAATAGCAATATACATATAATGATGGTTGACAAGAAAGCCTTTGGTTGCCTAGGTACATCAAGGGGTGGCTGGTTGTCCCCTATGGCCCAAGAACTTTATCAGCAACTTAAAAATTATAAAAAGTAGGGGGATGGGTGAGCCCACAAGGACACCCACACCCTTTTAAACCAAACCTAAGCCTAAAACAGCCCTACAAAAAACTAAAAACAAACAAGCAAACTCATTTAGATATTTTCCAATTTGTGAAGAAGAGAAAGAGAAAGAACAATAGGGAAAAGAGGAGAACATCAATAGAAAGAGGACAATAGAGCATCAAATCCACGTCAATTGGGACAAGTTTACTATCTATTATTCATTTGTTCAAATTCCTTTGTTGTTTCTTTTTTGCTCTTTTTGAAAGTTCCTAACACCTAGGGATGGATTTTTGTTTATTTTGTTGTTTTTTCACTTGCAGATATGTTTTAAATTTTCAACACAAAAAAACAATGAGTAGTAATGAGGGTAGTGAGAGTGAAGAGATTGAAATTCAACAAAGAACTAGAAGTCATAGAAGTATTGTTGGGGGTTCGTAAGAGACCTGCCGTCTCTAACCTATGCTAACTATTGCTAATTGACTAGGGTTTGAATTTTTTTGAAAGATTAACCAGGAATGCATAAAAATTCACAAAACCAAGAAATATAGAAGCACAAATATAATATATTATATCAGAGATTTTATTATCATGAAATTACATTGAGAACATTCATACTCGGATAATGATCCTTCGATGAAGAAACCCTGATGTGGAATCTCACAAATCTGCTCAATGATAACACCTGAATGAAACCAACTCTCAGGCAATGATTCGGCTGATCTCTCACAGCCTCAAGATTGCATAAACACTGAAGAGTGCACGTTCTTCAATGCTGCTATGGAGACTAACAGCTGAAACCCTAGGTCTCAAGCTCAAATCCCAAGAACACACAAAAGGAAAAGTCATGCTCATCCAATAATGAGGTTGATTTGCTTTTGATGCTCTATTTATACTTCTCCAAAAAGCATCGATCCAAGTGTGCTTTTCACATCATTTAATATTTGCTTTAAATTTGCTTTTGTTGACCTTATATTATATTCTCATGTCATGGCGTACTTTTCATGAAGTATTAATTGCACATTCACTTAAAATGGCCCCCCTCATTATAAAGTTGAATAATAACTTTATAATATAACTTTTATAATTAAATATCATTAAAAGCCATTAAAATATTAATCTCATTAAATGCACAAAATCACGCCATATCAATTGAAACTGAAGTCAACACTGCAAATCCACATATGACCAGGTGCCTTGCTAAAAATAGTAACTCTGACTCACTGCCAACGTGACTTACTATAAATAGTAAGTGCATTAGTCTGAGCTCAAAACCCACTGTCAAAGCCAAATACTGAACCTAGCAAAGCACTGGAGAGAAGTAATGTCGCCAATAGACCAAATAATAGCCCCTGAAGACCCTCTAATCAAGTCCATTAGCCTACAAGGGTCAAAATGATAGGCTAATCCAACAATAACTGATGCTCGCAAAAAATGGGGACATTACAGGTTCTTCTAAGAGTAGGAGTGTTGCAGAAACTATGAGTTCCAATAACTTATTTGAATGCCCTTGTAAGATCCTCAAAAAACATGTAGAAGGCTCATTTAATCCCAAAAAACCTTTTTTACAATTAGCAACATGTATAGACAAAGATAAAAAGAATTCAAGGGGGGGTAGAGTATGGCTATGTCCTTTGTGCAAGAAAGGCTATAGGCATAGCTATACAAGAGTTTATTGTAATCTTTTGTGCATAAGTAGAGTAGTGGTAAAATGCTATGAGAAAATAACCCTAGTTGAGAAGGTTGAGCCTCTAACATAACTACGTTGTGCATGGAGGGGGAGGCAAGAAATAAGGGAATTCCAATGGAGACTATATAGCCTAGTGTGTCAATGCCAACACAAACCATAAGTGTTGGAAGTCAAAGAGGTGGCCAAGTCTTCCATTGTTGAATTTTTCTATGCCCATGCCATACCATTTCATATGGCACGTTCTCACTATTTCAAACAAATGTTGAAAGAAATAATTGTTGTTAGTCCCTCATTTGATCACCAAAGAACATAAGCTAGGCACCACCCTTCTTGATAGAGAATACTGTAAGGTGAGTATGTTGATGGAAGAAATGAGGCAAACTTGGATAAGTGATGGCTACTCTATCATCATGGATAGGCAGACCGATATCAAACATTTGTCACTCATCAATATCATTGTCACATGTTCATCTGGCTCTTATTTTCTTAGAGTTGTTGATTGTTTAGGGAAGAGGAAGGATGCAAACTTTTAATTTCAAATTTTGAAAGGTGCCATAAAAGAGATTGGAGCCTCTAATGTTGTACAAGTGCTAACTGATTCAACCAGTTTAGACTTTGAATGTAAGCTAGCTAGTTTGATAGTGGAGGGTGCTTACAAGCACATTTTTGGACCTCATGTTGTGCTCATGTGTCAAACAACACGTTGAAAGACATTGGGAAGATAGATTAGGTGAAAGCAATGGTGATAAAAGCCAGAGACATATGGATGTTCATTTGCAACCATGACAACTCACTTCAAGACTTTTCAAAGAAGGTATTCCTTGGGCCATGGATACTAGATATGCCAACAACTTCATTTTGTTAGAGAGAATGGTTGAAGTGTAGGAGCCTCTACAATTAATAATTATTAATTCAAAGTGGAGTAGATGGCCAAAGGCAAGCACAACTAAAGTAAAAAATGTGAAACAAAAGATCTTTGACAATGATTGGTTGTCCACAATGAGGTAAGAAATTTTTATTAAAATAATATTCTTTATTTATTTATTAATGCTCAACTATGTAAAATATTGTAAAATATCTAGACAAGATCATCTCTGTTGTTCAAGATCTTATCTGAAGTTTCTTTTAGAAACTTCCTGCTTTTTCTTGAGATAAGATCGTGTTCGATCTTATCCTTGTACATCTTGTAAATTATTTATTGAGCACTTTGCTCATTAATACATTGAATATTTTACCAATTACCTGTGTAATATGGTATTAGAGCACAGGAAATAAATTTTTTCGAAAAATTTATAATTTCTTTTTCGAAATTATTTTGTTTCAAAAAATTTTCGAAATTTTTTTTTGGTAATTTCTTGGTGTGTTCTTTGACGAATTTGAGAATTTTTTTTCTAAGGGCATCATTCAAAAATTATTTTGGACAATTTTTGTGGCTTGTCTGAAAATTTCATGGCTGTGCTCGCGTGTTTGTGGGTTTGTGATCCCTTCGACTCTTGGCTAGTTCGTGAGAGTTAGCGCCTGGAATTCTTGGCTGTGCGCGATCTCGGGTTTTGCATCTGCAGCCTTTGGTGACGGGATTTCGACGGGATCTCTTCCACGATTTGTTTTGATCGTGTGACAGGTTTCTCAGCTTGTATTTTGCTTCTGTGTGTTTCTTTGTTCATGTTTTCATTCGAACACTGTCCGCGATTTCCAGATTTGTGAGCACGTTTTTTTGTAGCCGCGAGTTTCTTCTTTCTGCATGGGATTTTCTTATTCCTCAGCCTGCATTGTTTCCAGACCTTTTGGGCGAAATTTTTAGGCACAATTTACTCACAATCTACTCGTGTTTCTTGTTCTCTGCAATTTTTTTGCTTCGGTAATGGCGGCCTAGGTCTCTGCAACTTCCGCCAAGGTTTTCATCATCTATTTCAAGTCAAAAAAAAAATTCGATCATAGATTCCTTGTGGGTTTTTCGAGAGCTTAATTGGGTTGGTCTCCGAATTTTTTGGGAGCATCGTTTTCCGTGCCTCTAATTTTGTGCCATTCGTACACTGTACTTTATGCAGTCTGTACCTGAATCTGCCTTTGTTTTTTGTTTGCATTGGAATTTGTGCCTCGAGTTTCGTGCATCAGCCTCTTGTTAGTACCTTGTTTTTCGTGCTTCGAAAAGCGTGAAGATGGCCAGCTTAAGTAATTTAATGCTAGAAGGCAGTTAGAGATTTAATGGCAAAAATTACAACACCTGGAAGCAGCGGATGCTAACAATTTTTGAATACTGCTGCCTTGATCAGAGGATCCTCGGCAAAGCTACTTGTCCCGAAACGGCGGGTAAGGATCAGGAGAAGTTTGATGAGCAGAATCGTGTAGCCGTAATGCTTATTAAGCTTTCAGTTGCTGATGATCAGCTCCCTCAGATTCCACTTGGAAAATCAGCTAAAGAGATCTGGGATCACTTGAAGGGTTTGCATGAAACTTCCGACAAAAGCCGTGCGTTCTTCTTGAAGAATATGATGTTTTCTATTATGATTGATGAGAAGACAACTCTGCAAGCGCACCTGAATAAAATCCAGGAGATCAGAGATCAGTTGGAGGTGATTGGTCGGAAAATGGAGGAAGACATGGTCGTGATCACCTTGAAGAGTCTATCGAAGTCCTATGAACACTTCATAGAGACTCTCAACATTACGTCTGCTAATGTTGATCTCAAGTTTCCGAATTTGTGCAATATCCTGTTGCAGCAGGATCGCTTGAGACAATAGTTCGGTAGCAGTGAATCATCATCCTCCAGGGAGCAGGCTTTTGCAGCTAAAACCCATACGAAACATCATGGGAAAGGTCAGTCTTCACAGCAGAAAGGCTCCAGTCAGACCAGCCTGAAGAAGAAAAATGTTCAGTGTAACTACTGTCATAAATTTGGCCACATCAAGAAGGATTGCCGTGCTCGTTTGGCTTCTAAGCAAAAGAAGCAGGGAGGGTTTCAGCAGAAAGTGAATGTCGCCGAGCACTCTGAGTAAAAGGAATCTTCCTTTTATGCACTCATGGCCAAGAGGCCCGCAGATCATGTCAAATCCTTTGCTTGGTATATACATTCCGGTGCCTCGCGTCATTTTTCTCATAGGCGTGATTGGTTCACAAACTTTTCTCCATGCACTGAGTCAGTGATTTTTGGAGGAGGTGAGGAATACACAGTTGTCGACACAGGCACTGTTCAAGTTCAATCTGGTGGGAGGGATCTCATATTCCTCAACGTGTATTATGTACCTGATATCGAGCTCAATCTTCTCTTAGTCAGTCAGATTATGCAGCATTCTCCCCAAGTGGATGTGGTATTCAACTCACATAGATGTTCGATTGTTGATCGCGAAACTCGCACAACAGTGGCCGTTGGGATAGAGGATCATGGCCTTTACAGGCTTGTGGACACTGGTGATTCTCCAGAGTTAGCCTTGGCAGCTAGAAATTCAGCTGTCACCAGTCTTTGGCACCAGCGGTACAGGCAATTGAACGTGCACTATCTCTCTTAGCTTGCTCGGGAGGGACTTGTAGATGGCTTACCTGACATTCAGACTCAGCATCAGGGCGTTTGTGGTGCTTGTCAGGCCGGGAAGTAGCATCGCACACCGTTCAAGGATGGCGACTCTTGGCGTGCTTCTAAGGTACTTCAATTAATTCATGCTGATATTTGTGGCCCTATGTCTACTTTTTCTCTAACTGGTTGCAAGTACTTTCTACTTTTTGTTGATGATTATAGTAGGAAAATGTGGGTGTCCTTTCTTAAGCAAAAATCAGAGGTTTTTATTGTATTTCAGAAGTTTAAGGCCTCGGTTGAAAAAGAGTCTAGTTCTTGTATCATAACTCTTAGGTCAAATAATGGGGGGGAATTCTGTTCTAGTACATTCTCCAACTTCTGTGAAACTCATGGGATAAAACATCAGTTGACCACACCCTACACTCCTTAGCAAAACGGTGTTGTAGAGCGGCGCAATCGTATGATTGTTGAGATGGCTCACTCCATGTTGCAACACAGGAGTGTTCCTACCAAGTTTTGGGCAGAAGCAGTCAATACTTCAGTCTATCTCCTTAATAGGTCACCCACTCATGCTGTTAAGGGGAAGACTTCTGAGGAAGTTTGGTCTAGTCGCAAACCCAGGATCAGTCATTTGAAGGTTTTTGGCTCTCTTGTGTATGTTTGGATTCCAGAGGCCAAGCGCACTAAGCTATACTCCAAGAGCCAAAAACTCATGTTCACAGGGTACAGTGACAACCACAAGGCATTTAGGCTGATTGATATAGACACTGATCGTCTTATCTTCAGTCGAGATATTGTTTTTGATGAGGAACAAGGTCCATTTCACTCTTCTTCACCTATTTAGCATTCAGAGGATCAGCCTCTACAGGCTCCTGACATGGGCATTCGACTTCCATTAGGTTCACCTGATGGGAGGGATGACGAAGACCTAGTCTTTGATGATGCTCAACTTGAGTTTCCTCCAGATGATCATGAACATCCCCTTGCTGAACCTGTTCCAGATCCTCAACCAGATCCAGCTCCTCTTGTTATATCTGATGTTGGCACCTCTACTCTCTAGCCAAAATGGTGGGCTAAGACTATCAGTGATCTTCATGCTGATAAGCTCATTGAGGGTAGATCATCTAAAAACAAGAGCAAACAACAATCTACAGTGAATTTTGCTCTCATGGCCAACATTCACAGTGTTTATGAGCCTCAGACATATTCAGAGGCAAAAGGGATACCTGAGTGGGAAAAGGCAATGGAATCAGAATACCAGAGTCTTCAGAAGAATCACACTTGGGTCCTTTCCAATCTTCCTCCAGGGAAGAAGCCCATTAGCTGCAAATGGGTGTACAAGGTGAAGTACAAAGCTGACGGAACCCTTGACAAGTACAAAGCTCGTCTGGTTGCACAAGAGTTCTCACAAAAAGAAGGCATTGACTATGAGGAGACCTTTGCTCCTACAGCCAAAATGAGTACCATACGGCTCGTCGTTGCCTTAGCAGCCTAGTTTGGTTGGAAGGTCCATCAGATGGATGTGAAGAGTGCTTTCCTCAACAGTGAGTTAAAGAAGGAAGTATACATGACGCAGCCTCCAGGTTTCAAAGTTGCTGGTCAAGAACAGAAGGTGTGCAGATTGGTCAAAGCACTCTATGGCCTGAAACAGGCTCCTCGGGCTTGGTACATTAAGATTGACATGTACCTCACAGATCATGGCTTTCAAAGGAGTCCATCTGACTCGAACCTGTATGTCAAGAATACTGGTAATAAGATCCTGATTGTTGTTGTCTATGTGGATGACTTGATCATTACTGGCAGTTCGACACATTTGATCATTGAGATCAAACAGGACTTGTTCAAAACTTTTGACATGACAGACTTGGGCCTCCTGCATTATTGTTTAGGTGTTGAGGTTTGGCAGATAGAGAGTAGCATTTTCATCTCCCAGTCCAAGTATGCTCAAAGTCTTCTGGATAAGTTCCGAATGCAGGATTGCAAACCTGCCTCCACACCCATGGAAAAAGGGCTTAAGTTGTCAGCCAAGTCCGATTCACCTGTGGTAGATGAAACATTGTTCAGGCAACTAGTGGGAAGCCTCATCTATCTTGCTGCTACTAGACCTGACTTGAGTTTTACAGTGAGCTACATATCACGCTTCATGACAGCCCCCAAGGCTAATCATTGGGTAGCAGCGAAGCGTGTGCTGCGTTATGTGAAGGGCACTCCTGATTTTGGACTCTTGTACACTCGGAGTCATGAACCTAAACTCACTGGGTTCACAGATTCAGATTGGGCAGGTTCAGTTGATGACAGGAAATCAACATCTGGGTATGTGTTCAGTTTGGGATCCAGTGCAGTCACATGGACTAGTAAGAAGTAGCAGGTAGTGGCTCTCTCCTCGACAAAAGCAGAGTATCGGGGAGCAGTAAAAGCAGCATGTGAGGCAGTTTGGCTTCACCGGATGCTTGCACAAATGCAAATATCTCAAGCAGGTCCGACTCCCTTGTTCTGTGATAATCAGGGAGTTCTCAAACTTGCCAAGAATCCGGTCTTCCATGAGCGAACCAAGCATGTGGAAACTCACTGTCATTTCATTCGGAAACTAGTTGAAGACGGATCAGTTCAGTTGCTGTATGTTCCGACAGAGGATCAAACAGCAGACATTCTCACCAAGTCGCTCAGTACAGATAAGTTTGTAAAATTCAAGGGGCATCTTGGTGTAGTTGATAAATTGAGCATTAAGGGAGGGTATTAAAATAATATTCTTTATTTATTTATTAATGCTCAACTATGTAAAATATTGTAAAATATCTAGATAAGATCATCTCTATTGTTCAAGATCTTATCTGAAGTTTCTTTTAAAAACTTCCTGCTTTTTCTTGAGATAAGATCGTGTTCGATCTTATCCTTGTACATCTTGTAAATTATTTATTGAGCACTTTGCTCGTTGTTAATACATTGAATATTTTACCAATTACCTGTGTAATAATTTTATTAATGTTTCTAACTAGTAAATTAATTTCATTCTTTGTAATAGCATTCACTTTTTGTCATTTGAATCTTCATATCTTTTCATTTTTTTTTATAACTTGTTTGCACTTCTAGATACGTTTGTTCCTTCATCACAATTGTTGTGCAATTCATAAGAAAGATTATTAGAAACAAATAATCTTTATTTCTAAATTCCCAAGGAGGTGGAGCACTTATCCAAGGTGTAGATATGAAAGAAAGATTATTAGAAACAAATAAATCTAGGACAGCAAATTGTATTATGAGACACACACACACAATGAACGATCAAACTAGCTTTATATTAAACAAAGTGAACCAATACAGAATAGCAATATTGCACGACAAGGTGGGCACAACAATTTGTTATTACAACAAAAGTTAAAATACAAATGAGTAAGGGTGCTCTTATTTATAGAATCTCAAAGGAGTAGGGAACCTTAAAATCTCCTTGAGTTAACATTCAGTCTTGCAAGCATGCAAGATTTATTTTTAAACCTAAATGTATACAACTAAACAATTAACTGGAAAAACTACCTCAGTTAATTGATTCTAAACTAAACTAATTGGACTATGCAACATGCAAGTCCTTATTGATATGAGAGTCAACGGATAACTAACATCAGTTAACTGAAATTGAAAACTCCATATGTACATAGGTATCTAAAAAATAGATATGCAATGATATGTGGGACAAGTAGTTAACTTGGAAAGAAGCATCAAGTTAACTACTATGTCTAATGTCTATCCTGAAAAGGTGGGACGTTGTGATCTGTAGTTCACTGGTCGTGATCTCGTGCAATTAATCCCTCCACGAGGTCGTTGATTGTATCACCATCTGGAGCACTAATACTTCTTTGCAGTACTCGATGTCTCCTTAACATCTCTTCACTATCTATGATATGACTCTATAGTTCTCTTCCACTTTTGGCCACATTAAATAATGCTGACATGACTGCAAGTTGATCCAACTTACAGTCAATTGAATCACCACTGAAAATACCGTGAATTAGTCTCTGAAACTACAACTGCATGTCAGCGAGCTTGATGTATTCACCATCCTCACGCTGATATTGGCAAGGGGCTTGTGATACGAAAGTTTTGACGAACTTGATAGCACTCGCCACCTTTTCTCTACTCTCGGTCAACTCTGCAGAAATTGTTTCATTACTTTTACCTTGAAGATTAATTGTTCTCTCCAAGTAAAAATCGCTTCCTTATCCTCTTCTGCGGTGATTGAATCATATGCCGTCCTCAGGTGAGAGACCATGATCTCATTTTGTGGTTTTTCTACAGCTAACTCTTGCTCTGAATCCTGAATCTATAGGCGAAGTTCGTGGGCATTGTACCTCAATTGGTACAATTATGAAAGTATGAAGCGGCCCCTTGTGACGAACTCTTCTTCCCAGTCTTTCGGGCACTTCCCATATACAACTAGCTGACTTAGTTGATTTTGTTTTGCTGGTAACTCTAACATCTACGAGAGCAAGGTGGTGACATTCTCAGTGCTATGCATAAGGTTGGAGATGTATTGGCGAAGCTACTGATTTTCAGCCTTGAGGGCTGCTTTATCTTCTCCATCCTTTATCACTCTCTCCTTTATGCTTTCCGTTGCAACTTCGAGGAAATCCGCATCTGCTTGGTGTGTGCTTTTACCAAGATTGGCCTTTATCAAGGTGAAGTCATCAACTTCTACTCATTCAAGTTTTTATCCTCTGGTGGCGCAAACGATCTCAATTACAATCTCTTTGTCAACATTCCTTTCCACATGAATTTGCTTCTTGCACTTTTTATCTGGCGTGTCTTGACAAACATGATCAAAATCCGCAAAATCTAGTTGATAAGATGGTTGCCTCCTCTTCCTACCTAGAAGATTCTCAAGCCAAGACAAATCTCGACTAATCTCGCTGGAAGGATCGGTGCTAGTTCTAGGAACTATTGATGAGTGAGAATGCGCTGAAGCATTGCTATGTGGTGGCGAGCCTGGCTCCAAGTCAATATGAATCAGAGACTATTGTGGTGTTGGTGATGGCATGGGAAGCTTTGCATCTATCTGTAGCATGTTCTTTTTTGTATTTGGAGCTATCTCCATATGATGTTCTTGCTGGTCCAAATCAGCAACTAGAGCTTTTCCCTTTGTACTTCCTGACATCCTGCTTCCTTTAGGAGGATTACTCCATGTCTTTTGTCTGGGTTTTGATTTTGACGTGGAAGGCAGTGAAGTGACCACTGGTGGTAGCTTTGTGTTTGGCATGGTTGCCTTCCTTGTCCTCTTGTTATCCGAGTAAAGTATGCTATTTCTAACAACTCTGCTTGTTCTTTCCTTCACAGATGTGCATTCTTTGGCGTACCAATCAATAGCTGGAAGCAACTGCGTGTCAACTTGATCTTTGAAGAATTGAGGAAGTGTGACATCCCCATCATCATCAAATAACCCTTCCACATCCTCTGACATGAAAACAAAAATCTATGAAAGGGTGAACTTGTTGTAGTTGTGCTGTCGCACCTCAAATTCGTCCTCATAGATGAACCAATAGTCTTCCATAGAAGGTTTGTGTGAAGAGCGACTGCAAGGCGAGCTGAAAAGTGACCCCAAGGGTCATACGAGTGTCTTTCAACAAGATAGTTAAGGTTAAGTCTCACCATCTCATGGCTCATAGCCTTGGCGTCGATTGCTGACTTGCACTTGTAAATCCCCATTTGTAATGAAAAGGTGGTAACTAGCTTGCGTTTGTTGCGCAAATAGGAGTAGACCTCGTACAACTGTCGTAGAAATTTCGTGAACACCCCTTATCCTATTGATAACGAGGTAACATGGCTGGACGACTTGAGTATCCATACATGCAGATGTAGGTAAAAGTAGGGAATTGGATGAACCAATCTGCCCATTCTACCATCGCTGATTTGGCTTCTGCTGAAATACACACATGTAACTCATAATCCAGATTCCTCACGGTGTACAACAAGAATGATTCCTACACTCGCTTGAAGTGTTGCTCGGACTGTGTGAACTCAAGCTGCAAGTAGTACTGATGAACCTTTTGTACCTTTAGAATTCCCACAGTATTCAACCCTCTAAACTTGCCTTGGAAGGCTATTAGATACACGAGGTATGAACCATAGTTACAAGACTCGAACTCGCCTCGGACTCGGTAAGCCGATTTTTGACTCAGACTCGGACTCGGAGCCCAGACTCGCCCAAGACTCGGCAAAGACTCGACAAATAGAAAAACCCAAGAAATTCAGAGATTTTTAAGGATTTAAAGCTTGTTTCATGCACCCTTTAGTAAATAAACCTTAAATACACAATACCATCATAAAATAGAAACTACTATGATCCTATACACAAACATATATCAATCACATAAGTATAAAGTTAAACGCAAATTTTAGTTGAAGGCAATAAGTAATTACTTAATAGTTAATAGTTAAAACCAATAACAGTAGTAAGAGTTTAAAGTTTAAACAGTTAGAATTTAGATATATAAATGTTTTTCAAATGTATACAATACTCATGGAATATGAAATCCATGGCATCAAAAGTTCCAAACATATAACAAAAGTAAAACAAAAGCTATAAGTCTATGGCTTAGAGGAGCCTGCATCACTAAGGCTCTAAGCTTTAGTCCTCTTGCGTAGACGTCTAAGATAGGTCCTGGATGATGTTGCAGCCATCATCTCTGCCTGTGTCTCAGTGTCAGACTCAGAGGCACCCAAACCAGCATCCAAGGTGTCTCCTTGTGCTCCATCCTCCTCCTCTGCCATGGCTATTGCCTCTACCTCTTGATCTGCCTGGTCAACCATATCAAGGTCCTCATCGGTAAAAACAGGATCCTCGACCTCAGTGATCCAATCTGACTATGGATCAACCTCCTCCAACGTGATGGATGACAAGTCAGTGCCCAATATCTGTCTATGGCGAAGGCGCAGGTTGTAATGTACATAAACAAGATCATTCAACCTCTGCATTGACAACCTGTTGCACTTCTTGGAGTGTATGTGCTCAAACATACTCCAATTGCGCTCACAACTCGAGGCACTACATGGTTGGCTCAACACTCGAATCGCAACCCTCTGAAGATTTGGTACTTTAGCACCAAATCTCTCCCACCATGCATCTGAGATGACAAAAAGAAAAAAAATAAATCTCATTATGAAATGTGAATATTTAATTATAATATGAACATTGAATATAAAAGATTGAAAAGTGTTAATTCTTAAACTACTATTATGCCCTTAATAAATCTTTACCTAGCTGCAATGTCGATCGAGTATCTTTGCATATATCTCTTGCAAAGAGATCTCCTTGTGCAAGTCTGAAAATCTCTATCTCGTCAACAATTTGGGCTCCAACATGAGAATCAGATATCCACTCAATGACTGTGTAGAGCCCACTCAATACCTCCTCATCTGCCTTGAATTCTTTGTGGAATTGGAATGCCGGATTGAGAAAATATGCTGCTGCATGTAGGGGCTTGTGAAGCTGGAGGTGCCATCGTCTATCGATGATCTCCCAAATGGGGCGATACTTACTATCAACTCCCCCATAAATGGATCTAATGGCCTCTTTGGCCCTAACCATGCCCTCATATATGTAGCCCATTGCGGACTTTTCCCCATCGGCAAACTCGTAATAGAACCACTAAAGGCTCTGTGAACTGCAATTATTATGAAACATTGACATAAGTAAGAGTTAACAAAAAAAAGCAAATAAAATAAAAATAAGAATGAAAATATAATGTAGAATTACTAAACTAATTACTTATTAGTTATTACATTTACCTTGACAATCTCCTTAGTAGGCACCCAAAAGCCCTGCTCATCAAAAATCCAACCTGACGCATTCATCCCTGCATTTGTCTTAGAATATGTTGAGGAAGCCCACTCCTCACTAACAAACATCCGCCTCAAAGCTCCCTTTGACTGCAGTAAGGATTGTAGAGTGATGAAGTTGGTAGCAAAACATGTTATACCAGGGCGAGCCAACTCCTTTTGCCCCGTGTATTGCCTCATAAGGTTGAGGACCCATGTGTGACTATATATGTACTTACAAATATTCCTTGCGGTCTCCACACATGCTTTGATCTAGTCAAGCTTGCCAAGATCCGCCAATATGAGGTCAAGGCAATGAGCGGCACAAGGTGTCCAAAATAATGACGGGTGCCTATCCAACAATAGTCTACCTGCAGCAACATAATTTGCTGCATTATCCGTGACTATTTGCACCACATTCTCCTCCCCTACCTCAGCCAAGACACCCTCCAAAGCCTCACAAAGGAATTCAACATTTTTGAAGTTGTTGGATGCATCAATAGATTTAATGAACATGGTACCACCTGAAAAAGAAGCAAAATAAATGATTCAATTAAATATAAATTTAAAATTTTGATAGTTAATCACTAAAGCAATGCATTTTAGGAAGTAAAATATTTACCTAAGGAAGAAACAAGAAAGTTGAGCAATGTCCTATTTCTTCTATCGGTCCAACCATCAGTCATGATGGTGCAACCCTTCGTCCTCAAAATTTCTCACTGCTTGTCTATTCTGACTTTCACATCAGCCACTTTTTGGGACAAAATGGGGCCTTTTATCTCTTCATCATTGGGGGATTTGAACTTTGCCCCACAAACAGTAACTGCATTGATCATATTTTGCCAATATGGAGACCTAACACAAATAAATTAAATTTAGTAATTAGTATTGAAAAATGTATAATTTCAATTTGAATTCAACATAGCTCTAAAAATAAAATTCACGAGATAAAGAATCAACTATCAAGCAACAAGCTATATATTTTAAAACAAAACAAAAGAAGAATTACCTGGCTGCATGAAATGGAATGTCGCAATAAAACCAGAAGTTTCCAATTGCAGCTTTGGCTGCATCATGTTTATCCTTGTTCCAACCCATGCTCTCAATAGACGGTTGGGAACCCAGAGTAGTGTGTGGCAAAATATATGAATCCAGCCTAGATCCACGAACTCTGGGCCCAATGCTAATGCTACCACTGCCACTGCCACTACCACTACCAACAACTGAAGGTGAAGACCCTGGAGGAATTGGGGGCATGGAAGAACTCGAATCTCCAACGCCACACATGGCTGCCATCTCATCTTTTTGCTTCTTTTTTAACTCTTTTCGTTGCTCAAAGGTTTCCAATTGCACTTGCACTTCACGCATTACCTCGGCAGGGACCTTTGTGCAAGGACTAGCATCTCGGCCTGGTATACATGCAAGGTGGTATTTCAATCTATTAATGCCACCCCCAAGAAAAAGAGTTTTCCAATGAAAACATTGTACGTTTTTTTGCCTAAGGGTAATAATGGCATCTTTCCAACAAGGATCTCTCTCCTTTGAGACATGGTGAATATGATGGAGACAATTTATAGATATAAACAATGCTGCAATAACACAAATTTTAAAAAATTAGCATTCAAAGTATAATTTATAATTAAACTAAAAAACCTAGGGTTTGCAAGTTTGCAACTATAAAACTTTTTTTTTTGGCAAGAATGCCTGGGTTTGTTCAACAAAAAAATTAAAGTCTTAAACACACACCTAGGATTTGTATTTATTTGTAACTTCTTTGTTTCACTAAAACAAAATAGAAAAAACAAAGAAGAAAAAAAGAAGAGAAATGAAGTTTTGGTTAAAAAAAAAAAAAAACTTCAAAACTCAAACATACCTCTTCAATCTTCCTTGAAATCAATGGAAATCTCTTTCCAATCCCTTGTAGACTCCTCTAGATGCAGCAAAATCACCTACGAACCTACACAAATGCGATTCAATAAGCGTTTGGTGCTCAATCTCTTTGCTGATTTTCCTTCAATGCAAATGTGTTTTGGCCCTCTTCTCTCTTTTTTCTCTCTTACTTGGCTTGAAAATGAAATGAAGTGCCTTTTGGAGGAATAGAGGCAAGTATAAAAGCAAAAAGAAAAAAAAAGAAACTTTAAAATGTATTTTTTTTTACACACAAGCCCACAAAGTGACGGTCGAGTCTTTGGCAAGGGACTCGGCGAGTACTCGAAATCCGAGTCTATGGGACTCGCCAAGCCTCACCCGCCTCGGGACTCACGAGTACTCGTTGAGTTTGGGCAAGTCTTGTAACTATGGACTATGAACACGTGGAATTTGTGAGCAACCAAGAAGCTGGTCATCTGTTTGTGGAGAACGTCGCTGATCAAAGAAGCCTAGTCATAATGTTCCTTTTTGTTGACGATTTGATCCATGATGTAATACATCCAAGGCTAAAACTTGTTGGCATCCGCTTGATGGGTGACACAGTTAAGAAGGGTAATCATATCCGCATATTCATCTTTGAACTCTCCACGACCCACAGTCTTTGGCAAATTACTTCTTTTCTATTTGAGCCATCTCTTTGCCATCCTTTTCTATCATTTATCCTTATCAACATTGAACGCCTTCTTACACTGTTTCATGGTTCTGACATTCGAAACATCCTGCAACAAACCTAGCTGCATCCTTTTTGTTGGCGTAAAAACTAACACCTCTAGAGTGCAGGTTTGTACGGACAGCTATGCACACTGCGTAATGAGTGCTCTTCAAATTAGGAGGGGAAGCTCCCTCGTAGTGCTGGAATGCGTGGAAAAGAAAAGTAATCTAAGTCCTATCTTTTTGTTCTCAGCTGGAAGAGGCACAAGGTTAAGAAAACCAAGAACATTGCAGCTAAAGATTTTCTGGTTTCGCAGATCATTAACTACAACTAAGCTAACTACTTTAAATCTATCCAGTTTCCTCAAGAAAATAGTGCATGAGGAAATGGAGCAGGAGTGATTATCTGACGATAAGCCGGGTACGGACTCACAACGTGAAGGCAAGGTGGCACAACTATCTGCTTGTCTGAATAGGCTTATTGGAAACAACAATACACGATAAACTAAGTACAGATTCTCAACTTGAAGGCAAGGTGGCACAACTATCAGCTCAATCTGAATAAATTTATTATTCACACACATACGATAACCAAGAACAGATTCTCAACTTGAAGGCAAGGTGGCACGCCTATCAGCTCAATCTGAACGAGTTTATTGAACACAAAACATTAAGGATAGCCAACTAGGATAATAAATTGCATCGGTGAGACACGCATACAATCTACGATCAACTAGCCACTATATCTAACTAAAGCAAGAATACACCATCATAATTGCATGAAACCCAGGTGGCATAACAATTCATCACAATAGTAAATACTCATGAACACATACAAAAAAAGCAATATTGAGGGCAAGGTAGGCACAACATATATTTCTCTCTCGTGCAAAAGTTCATGAACAGATACAAACTAGCAATACTACAGGCAAGGTGGGCACAGCATGTATGCTATCATGCAAAAGTTATGTACAAATGAGCAAAATGTAGAAACCCCTGTTCTCCCTAATTCTGAAAACTGCTTGTTTTGATTGTTTTTTTCTCGTTTTTTTGCATATACGATTGAAGTGCGTTTTTGAAAGAAAATGCTGAATGAATTTATATAAAATAACGCAACATCGGAAATGATAGAATCTATTAAATCTATTGATGGCAAACTATTTATTAAACTTCTGAAATGATTACAAATAAGATCCGATAACATGCAACTAAAAAGGCAACGATATTTTGATGAAAACCTGATTATTGCAGCAAGTTGAAAGAAAACTCTGTGAACGTTCTGTGATAACTTCTGAATGAAGATATCTCTCTGAATGCAATAGATCAGCTGATATTTCACAGCCTCTGAACTGCAACACTGAAGATGGCTCGTTCTCCAATGCCTGTAGACAACTGAAACCCTTGGCTTCGTTCTCCGGAAGAAGACTTGATCAAAAATCATTTCATAACATAATGAGCTCAAATCCCAATGAAACCCTTATATCTCCTCAAGAGTTCGAATTTTCTCAATTAGGTTTCATTTAAATAAATTCGAACTTTTCTTTTTAATTTTTCAATAGTTTTTCGAAAGCACTTTTAATTATAAAATATAATTAAAAGTGGCTCCTTCAATGATGGGCGACCCCTTCAGCAAGAATCACTTAACTTATAATATTTAAAATATTATAACTTTATAACATAAGCTCCAAATAATTAATATTTAATTAAATCAATTAAATATTAATATCTCTCTCAATATATGCTCGATGCACGAACCGTCTGGCTGACGAAGAAAGTGATTCTGCACGTGACTAGACCATACTGCTAAAAATAGCAGGGGTGCTCCGCTGAGTGCTAAAAACTGCTAAAAATAGCAATCCGAGCAAATAGTGTCCGAGCCCGAACGAAAGCCAACTGATAACAATCTGACAACTGAAGCCAAGCCAAGCTCCCTCAAGACCCTCTATCCATCCTATCAGCCTACGAGGGTCGCATAATAGGCTAAATCCACCGAACTCTGATGCTCGCAAAATTGGGGACATTACAGTCCGCCCTCCCTGAAATTGCTTGTCCTCAAGCAATCTCTACTGCAAAGAAACCCAACTCCTCGGAAGGCCCAAAATAAGAACTGTGAAGTGTCCCACACATCTCTAACTGTCTCCTGTAGCATCAACAAAAACACAACTGCGCAAGCTATCCCTGGATCCCAAATCCAAAGTGAAAGTCTGTCGTGTCTGTCATCCTCAGGCTGCCACTGCGCTCTACTGCCTCCAACTTCACCATGTTGTGAGTGGTGAAGTAACCCAATGGGACCCATCCAATACTCAGTGCCAAAACTGTCACCACCTGGATCCCAATACAATCTGAATTCACATCCATCTGTCATGCGGAGATAAGAACTTCTTGAAGCATCTGCTACACTGAATCTCTCCCTGTCCTCTGCTAAACCCTCGTGGATGTGATTAGTGACCAAGCCATCATGCCAACTGACACCATAGTCATCCTGTAACCATGTACCCATAAGAAAACTCTCTGACATAGAAGTAGCAAACCCTATTGGATACATATCAGCATGATGTAAAACTGACAGCTGTCCCTGCAAGTAATCCCCCGCAAACAGCTGAGTCGGACGCTTGCAGCCGCTAATCCCATCTTCTGAAGATGGTGAATACCCATCCCACAACGGATAGTATAACTCCGGGGCCAATCCACACCGATGCATCATCAAATCCTCCGTGTGTGGACCAAAGGAGAAGTGATAAACACTCCTCACTATGCAATCAAGATGAAATGCTCCCACCTCTATCAATGGCTGACCATCATAGTCCTGGGGAAACAAATTAGCATAAGTACAAATCTCCATACTGGATGATGCCCCACATATCTCCTGTGACGACAATGAAGTAGTGACGTGTTCTGTCACACAACTCTCGGAAAAATCAACTATCTCATCACAAGAGCTCTCAACCAAAACACTCATCCTAGCTGACTTGACTGCACCAATATCTGTGATAGATGTAACCACATCCTCACTACAACTCGTGGATATAAGATCCTCATCAACTGCCTCTGTATATAACTGTACCGTATCTGCAGCTAGTGGAGACTGTGCCAACCTCAACTCCACGGTCAACTCCTCCAACCGTGACTGCGACTCTTGAAGGGTCAACTGAGCACTCTCCAACGAGTCCATAGTCACCTCAAGCTCATTAGTGAGCTCATCAACCTGCTCCTCCTTCCTCTGCAATGCATCATAACAAATGCAATCCCACTCGAGAAGAAAATCCCTATCTGCAAGTAGTTTTAGGTAATTTTATTTCATCATTCCAATTGCTTCTCGAAGTGCATGTATCTCTGCAAGGGAAAAACCACTATCACCGTGCTCATCTGTCAAAGGAGTACTCCAACCATAGGTAGCCAACATCTGACGAGCAACATCAAAATGCTCAATGGTTGTGGCAATCATATTGTCGTTCACTTTTAGTTGCCCAACCAAATGATTAGGACTCTGTAGCTTAAGACCCCTATACAAGTTTTTCGGTTCACAATATGCACTATGATATGAGGCTGATTCGTCGTCACTCACCTCATGATAAGCAGCATCATGTGTGCTTTCATCCATGCACACCTCAACATCTAAGGTACTGCTGCTTTGTACCTCAAAGGATGGCTCAACTGATAAAGTAGAAGTTGCTGGTATGACAGTATCTTCACACACTTCCACTCCCAAGGTAACTGCATCACCTTCCAACTCACAATCCTGGGATTCCATGTCAACATGTGAACCTTCTAACTTATTTTCTAAAGTCTGATCTGGAAAATCAGACTCACTAGGACATGAATCCTCAACATACAATGCTTCATTAGTACCCAATTCCTGAGTACTTTCATGTGACAATTCAATAGGATCCTTTTGCACATGTGAAAACACTGCTGTCTCATGCTCATGCAAAGTTTCATCATTGCCATCATGAAAATCAGAAGTAGCCTCTATAGTAGAAACTTCTTGAGTCACCTCTTGCAAGGATGATGTAGATAAATCATTAACCAAAGCTATTCTAGTGTCTTCTTGAATCAAATCAGCATGTCTATCAAATTCATCATATAAATTTATGCATACCTCATCGGAACTTGAAGACACCACATCATTCTCATGAAGAATTGTATCAATCACATGTGAAGATCCTCTATCCAATTTGTGTGTAAACAATTCATGGGCTATAGTGTGATACTCCTTCCTTGCTTGCTCAGTTTTGTGGGAAAGACTCGGGTGCAATTCCATGTAACTCTTGAATGAACGGTTCTTCTTAACACGTTGAGGAAGAGTGTTATATTCCTCAAACATGCTAATCACTACCTCTTCTCTGTTTTGTGGTGTTGGAACTTTGCTGGTAGGAAGTGAAATAGATCCTTTAGGCTGTCCCAACTTTGAAAGCGACTACACTAAACACAGCAACTCTCGATTGAGCTTGTATTGAGATTGTTCAAGCTCTTTCAATGCTTGTTTATTGTTGATCAATGTTTTCATGAAGCCCATTTTCGCTGTCCAGACTTGCCAAACAATTTGCTTGCAGCTCTTCCTCAGCTGGTTATTGTTTCAGATCTGTTTGTTTCACTTTGAAAAGTTGTTTGATGCCAGTAAAGACTTACAGATGTGGCAAATGAAAAGTAACTTCCTGACCTTTTAAGAATGATGGATGACTATAAAGGATACCCACAGCTTATTGACAATATGTCAAACACTTAGCAGGCAATGCAATTATCTATGCATATATTTGCTTACATCAAGTAGACATCTTTGTAAACCAATGTGTTGCAATGACTCCTATTCATAGAACTATAGCAGCAACACACATGGCAATTTCAATGTTCAGAACACAGACAATTTTAAAGTGCCCTGACCTGGAACTAGTCGGATCATCATTGAAACTTGCTTATGGCATCTACCGTGACTCAGTGATGGTATTGGCGCAGCTGCAAAGTCTTCTTCCCAAACGAAATCACCCTCCAGCTTTGTCGTCTTTTTTTTCTGAGCTGGCGTGGGTTTGTTCTACGTACAAACCGAGGAACAAGGAGCTCCTGATAAAATCATTTCTTGTCTTATTCCAGCGTCAGAATGGGTGACTTTTCCATTCTTATCTTGATCGAACTTTCTGTTCTTTGTAGCACCTCCTGACAGGTCTCAAGAAAACAGTTCTTCTTTTGTGAATACTTATGAATTTGTCTTTACTTGCAGAGACAATGACGACTTAGCCAGATATTTATATTCGCGTCTCTCTTTACTTATTCCCAGCAATTGAATCGTCCTCTTGATTCGATAAAACATGCGACTATATCCCGTATCTGTCCACCATGTGCTGCACATAGATTCCCTTCAACTGCTTGCCACGTTTCCGGAGATGGCATCGGTGGCCATTGACGTTTCTTACAAATTCGTCTTTACTTTAAATTTCCCGTCAACCGAAGTTATGCTCTTCCTTTCAAAGGTTCCGTCTCTATCTCAAGTCCACGATTAAAGCTGATTGTCCCTTCCGGGGTGAGCTGGCAAAGAAACTCAGCGGTTGGAAATAAATTAAAAAAAAACGACTCTGAAAAAAAGTCCGTCTTTATCTGGCTCCTCGGATTTGTCTTTTCTTTAAAATCTGGTGACGCCTTCTAAGTAGCTCCCGTAAAGCAAACTTCAACGACTTTTCTTCTTCTATCAAGTGTTTCGATCTCCTCTTATTACCACGATTTCTCTTATTTTGTCTTATTTGGATCTGCAGACGTGTCTCAGCTTTGTCTCTTTCTGAATGAACCCGTCCGTCAGGAATGTGATTTAAGTGTTATGCAGCGATGAAATAAACTACCATGGATTTCCTGAAAATTAATATTTTACTCTTCACTTAATGTCAGCGCCTATGATAGGAAATCCCACGATTTTAAATGCTAGCGGCCAGGAGAAAAATACGAGCTGCTCTTGCTTTATTTGCTCTGACTCAAAAAAATCCCCATTTTTTTTATTTTTTTTACCTGCTTCTCAAAACGACGTTCCCCGATCAAAATCTCTGAATATTAAAAAGCCTTCCCTCACAATAGGTGATAATATTTGCCCGATAGAGTTAAAATAAAAACCCGATACCATATCAAATGAATGTGCTAGGAGACAAACTCCAGTCCATGCCAACATAGGCGAATGAATATAATGCAGCGATCCCAGGAATATAAATGCAAGAGGGTGCACCTTAATCACGAATCCCTCAAATATGCAACCATTAACGTTGCAATAAACCCCTTGTCTAAATATTAATTTCTGAATTTGTTCTGAAATTTGAAACCCTGACAAGACTAGAAATTTTATGTTTGTAAACCAACACAGGATGGCAAGATTCAAGCTCTGATACCACTGTAGAAACCCCTGTTCTCCCTGATTCTGAAAACTGCTTGTTTTGATTGTTTTTTTCTCTTTTTTTGCATATACGATTGAAGTACGTTTTTGAAAGAAAATGCTGAATGAATTTATATAAAATAATGCAACATCGAAAATGATAGAATCTATTGAATCTATTGATGGCAAACTATTTATTAAACTTCTGAAATTATTACAAATAAGATCCGATAACATGCAACTAAAAAGGCAACGATATTTTGATGAAAACCTGATTATTGCAGCAAGTTGAAAGAAAACTATGTGAACGTTCTGTGATAACTTTTGAATGAACATATCTCTCTGAATGCAATAGATCAGCTGATATTTCACAGCCTCTGAACTGCAACACTGAAGATGGCTCGTTCTCCAATGCCTGTAGACAACTGAAACCCTTGGCTTCGTTCTCCGGAAGAAGACTTGATCAAAAATCCATTTCATAACATAATGAGCTCAAATCCCAATGAAACCCTTATATCTCCTCAAGAGTTCGAATTTTCTCAATTAGGTTTCATTTAAATAAATTCGAACTTTTCTTTTTAATTTTTCAATAGTTTTTCGAAAGCACTTTTAATTATAAAATATAATTAAAATGGCCCCTTCAATGATGGGCGACCCCTTCAGCAAAAATCACTTAAGTTATAATATTTAAAATATTATAACTTTATAACATAAGCTCCAAATAATTAATATTTAATTAAATCAATTAAATATTAATATGTCTCTCAATATATGCCCGATGCACGAACCGTCTGAAGCTGACGAAGAAAGAAGTGATTCTGCACGTGACTAGACCATACTGCTAAAATTAGCAGGGGTGCTCCGCTGAGTGCTAAAAATTGCTAAAAATAGCAATCCGAGCAAATAGTGTCCGAACGAGCCCGAACGAAAGCCAACTGATAACAATCTGACAACTGAAGCCAAGCCAAGCTCCCTCAAGACCCTCTATCCATCCTATCAGCCTACGAGGGTCGCATAACAGGCTAAATCCACCGAACTCTGATGCTCGCAAAATTGGGGACATTACACAAAATCTCTTATTTATAGACATCAAAAGGTGTAGGGAACCCTAAAATCACCTTGAGTCAACTACAGTCTTGCAATGCATGCAAGATTTATTACTAAATCCTAATAAAGGAAACTATACAGTTAACTGGAAAGCTACCATCAGTTAACCAATACATCTAACCTAAATGGACAATGTGCAAGCATGCACGTCCTTATTTAAAGCAAAGTTAACTGGACACTACCTTCAGTTAACTGGAAACCCTAACCCTAACTCCTATGAAGATAATCCCAAGGAAGAGATAAGCATGTATGAAGTCAGCAAGTGAACTCAAGACTAAAAGTCGAGTTAACTGCTGCTCTTGATTCTATCCTCGAAACTAACTACAGGTTCCAACTGGCAGATCACTCCATGTCATCTCGGTCTAACAGTTCGACCAAGAACTCATCAATCTCTCTGTTGTCTGGCACTTTGATGCTGTCCAAAACAACAATCTGTTTCTTCAGTTCTCTGTCACTTTCCTTGACTGTATGCATGCATTCTCTGACATCTTCAGTCGCCTTTCTGAAACTAGCTGAAATAACTGAAATATTCTCCAACTTAGCCGTCGTAGGATCTCCCTCAAGGTTATCACGAATCAGCGTTTTGAACTCATCTTGTACTTCACTAACATCAACGTAAGTACCATCTTCACGAAGATAATGGCACAGGATCTGAGTGACTTTGGCGGCTCCGTAAATGAAGTGATCTCTGTTCCTTTTGCAACTTAATGCTTCATTGTCAGCTGCTTTGATGAAGACCTAAATTAAGACTGATTTGGTCTTGAATTTAGTCTAGTTGAACCGCTTTCTGAAAAACTTGCCCGTTGACTGTGAACATGGCTATGTTCTAACAACTTTATCCAGAAAGCAAAAATGGCTCCTAGTGGGGCTAAAAATACCCTGTCGGAGGATAATTTTCACCAAAAATTCTGAGACATGCGTTTTGTCCGGAAAATAATTCTAAGACAACCCACAACGTCAAAATTGTGAAAAAACGCCATTTAGCTTAACATGCAAAGACTTTTTAGTCGAGAACTGCAAGGGTTTTTAGAGCTTTCCAAGGCAATTTTTCTTGAGAAAATCAGAAACATGGGTTTTGTGCACAACGGAATTTTGAACAAACCCAAATAATGCAATTTTCAAAAAGATGTGATTTTATCCCACATGCAAAGAAATCTTCGGAAAAAAGCACAGAGCTTCAAAATAAAGGCTGCGAGGCAATTTTCTCGAAAAAATCTAAGACATGGGTTTTGCTGCTGATGCTGAAATATGCCAACCCAGATGGTCAGATTCTGAATATTTTTCCGTTTTCTTTGACATGTGAAGAAAGTACCTAAGATGAGAAATAGAAGAAATAAGACAGAAGAAAGAAGGTTTTATTTGCTCTACTTCAATAGAATTCGCCTATTTCTGTTTTGGAATTCGATTAAACCTGCATGCAAACTGAAAACAAAGTCTG
Organism: Sequoia sempervirens; assembly: GCA_007258455.2. Classification (NCBI taxonomy): domain Eukaryota; kingdom Viridiplantae; phylum Streptophyta; class Pinopsida; order Cupressales; family Cupressaceae; genus Sequoia; species Sequoia sempervirens. Next base: position 183,844 of record VDFB02269656.1, on the reverse strand, counting down.
CAATATTCTTCTTCTGAACAATCTGAATCCAACGCTATAAAGAATGTTGAAATCTGACACCTGTAGCACCTCGAATCCTCAAATGCATGAAGAAATCACCATGTTTTGAGCTCTGAATGATACGACTTGTTCAAGAATGAAGAAATAAAGATGACTTTTGTCTTTAAATAAATAAAATTCATTTAAAATTCGTCCACCTCTTCAACTCAAAGCGCACCTCTTTATTTGGCAGTTAACTAAGCCTCAAATTAGGGCGTATGCTTAACTAAGCCTTCAAAATAAATGCCTAGAATGTGATTGGTTGTGAACTGAAGCTTAAAATGCATGAAAATGATGCTTTAATAGAGCGCCACTTCTAACTTTAGTTGAACTGCCCATGCAAATCAGTTAAACTTGTGCATGCAAGTCAGTTAAGTGCACATGCAAAACAGTCAACTTCACATGCAAATTAGAACTCAACATCCTCTTCAGTTAACTATACATGCAAATGCATGCACACTGCAAATGAACTAAACTTCTAAAAATAGCAACTCAAAATGAACTTCAGTATCTTTTGCATGCAACCCAGAAATCGTTTAGTTGAACTGAAGTCAGAAACCCTAATTAGGGCGCACCAGTCAACTTGTTTTGAAAAGTCAACTTCGACCCTTAAGGCGTTTTCCAGACTTAGCCAATTTTGATGAAAATTTGGATTTAAACCTCTTTCGGGACCTCTGTTCATCCTCTGACACTGGCTGACTGACTCCACCGACTGGCTAGCTGACAGATGCATCGCAGAGCAAGACAAAAACTAATCAAAAGGTACCTTGAGACTGAACATCATAAAACTAAGATCGGAAGGGTCAAAAAGCCAAGCGCCTTTTTCAAACGCTGCTCTTTTTTCCAGACTTAGTCAAATTTTTTCATCTCCATCTCATACGAAGGGAAAAACAAATCCTTCATAACTTTCAATTAACCAATTTTCAGGACTGGATCACAAGTTCATTGCGGAGCTGACCTCATTCGACATGACAGCTGCAAAGGCACATTTCTCCAGAAAACATCATCTGAGGGGTGAAAATCAAGGGCGCCTTTTTGAAAAGCTGCTTTTTTTCCTCCAGACTTAGCCATTTTTGGAACTGACCAAAATAACATTAAAATTTCGACTGCAAACTGACAGGTCATCTTCTGATCTAACGGAGACAGGCGACGGAAAGCTGAACGTAACACAGACAAACTGAATATCTGAGATCATCAAAAAGAAGGCATTAAAGACTTGAAAAGCTCAGGCGCCTTTCTAAAAATGTGCTCTTTTGCTCTTTCCTTTGATATTTTGACCAAGATTTGACCCCATGTTTGACCTCTGGCTTAGGCACTTCTGCAACTCAGATTCACCCACTGACGGATGCGTCACGAAGCTTGAACAAATGTGAGATAAACATCTTGGGTGGCATTTAGTCAAAAACCTTCATTTGACACCTCAAAAAGATGGGCGCCTTTTTCAAAAGCTGCTCTTTTTCCAGTGTTAGCCAATTTCGACTTTCCTCTCGTTTTGCGCTATATTTTCCATAACTTGCACGAAACAGGTCGGTTTGATAAGCTTAATAGCCCGTTGCGAAGTTGACGTGATGCTGGACAAATGTCTGCTAGAGGTGACAAACCCTAAAAACAAGATTTGAGCCCCTAAAAGATAGGGCGCCCTTTTGAAAATGTGCTCCCCTCTTCAGAGAGAAAATTTTGATGATTTTCCTTCAAATTTTCACTTTTCTTGAATATCCTCAGTAACAAACTGACATGAAACTGAGACAAACTCCATATTTAAAAAGCCCAAAAATGATCTTTTGACATCACTTTAACAAGATTAAGACTCAATTAAGCAAAATGCCTTAGTGAAGCAAAAATTTTGGTTTTGGGTACAACACTTTTTCATCCCCTTCCAAAAATATAATGGTTTAACGTCGGCTAACATCTTGGTTACCCCTGGATGACCTGAGTAAGGTGCGGTGTGTACCTCTTTCCATATTGTTTTCCTTAACTTTGATGAATTTGGAATATACATCTTGCCCTTGAATCTCAAAAGTCCATCTGCTTCAATTTGAAAACCCTCATATTTAGGTTCCTGTGGGTTTGCTCGAAGAGCTTCATGAACTTACAAGTAGAAGTCATCCTCATTTAATTTCTAAAGTACCTGAGTTATAAAATCTGTGTTGACTGAGACCATGGAAGTTATATGTTTCCGCTGACTCAACGCGTCGGCTATTTTGTTCTCCTTGCCCTTAATGTAACTGACCTCAAAATCATAATGGGAGATTAACTCCATCCACCTTTGGCGAGCATTTAAATTGGGTTGTGTAAATATATACTTCAAACATTGATGATCTGACTTGAGTTCAAAAGTCTTTCCTAGCAAATAGTGTCGCCACATTCGCAGGGCATGCACAATAGCTGCTAGCTCCAGATCATGGGGTGCGTAATTTTGCTCATACTGCTTCAATTTTCGAGATTCATAAGCCACTACCTTTCCATCTTGCATTAGCACTCCACCTAATCCATCTCCAGATGCATTCGTTATAACTACAAAATGGCCATTAGGATCTGGTACAATCAGAATTGGTGCGGTTGTTAATTTTTCCTTCAATCTCTCAAACACTTCCTGACATTTCTCAATCCATTCAAATCTCTTTCGTTTTCTTTGAAGAGAGGTAATGGGGTGGGCAATTCTAGAGAAATCTCTGACAAACCTTCGATAATACCCAACCAATCCCATGAAACTTCTAACCTCATGTACATTTTTTGGTATTGGCCATTCCACTATAGCCTTTATCTTTGTGGGATCCACTGCAATTCCCTTAGCTGATATTATGTGCCCTAAGTATTGTACCTCTTTCTGAAAGAAGGTGCATTTTGATAATTTTCCATAAAGCTTATGCTCCCTTAGCTGTTGAAGGACTACTCAAAGATGCTGAAGATGCTCTTCCTCGTTTTTGGAGTAGATGAGAATGTCATCAAGGAAAACCAATACAAACTTGTCCAAACAATCTCGGAAAATACTGTTCATTAGGTTCATGAACGGAGCTGGAGCATTGGTGATTCCAAAAGGCAAAATTGTAAATTCATAGTGTCCATATCTAGTTCTGAAAGCCATTTTATGAATGTCTTCTTTTTTCAATCTAAGCTAATGGTATCCTGATCTTAAATCTATCTTAGAGAACACTGCTGCCCCTTTCATTTGATCAAAAAGATCATCTATTTGGGACAAGGGGTATTTATTTCTAATAGTAAGCTTATTTAGCATTCAGCAGTCTATACACAGACGAAGATTCCCATCCTCCTTAACAATCACTGGTTTACCCCAAGGTGAGACGCTAGGTCGAATCAAACCCTTATCCAGTAATTCCTGCAATTGCGCCTTTAGCTCCATCAGTTCTACGGTGGTCATACGGTATGGTGCCTTAGAAACAGGCTTGGCCCCTGGAACTAAGTCTATGGAAAAATCAAACACCCTTCTTGGTGGTAGCCCAAGTAATTCCTCTAGAAACACATCTTGGTATTCCCAAAGATAGCGATATTTTTCAGCGAAGGTTTCTTCCTTAGAATCAATTTCCATTTCCCTTTCCCTACTCTAGGTGTGCATTAACATATCATCGAAATATGTCCTTTCTTTATATTCCCTAACTTCTTCCATTTTAACTGCAAACATTTGGCATCCTTTCCTTTTATTCCTTTTTAGCTGCATAGCTGAAATTTTTCATACCTTAACTTCTCGTTGTACCTGTTGTGACCGTTTCACACATCGCCCCATCGCCAATGGGGACCCCCAGTTGCCTGCTAGTTTTTAGGGTTTTGTCTCCTTGCAACGGCTACGTGAGATCACCTTGTTAAGAGTTTCAGGTCAGTTTGCCGAGAGTTACCCGAGCCAAGTCAGTAATTCATGCTTGAATCAGTGCATAGACGTCATGGAAGCGCTCAGAAGGCCCAGGAAACGAAGATAGCCTGTGAATTCGGCCAATTTTGACACTTTCTATTTTTTAGGAAATATTGCTTTTTCGATTTTTCATTTTTGGCATTTTTGGGCCAAACAAGGTTCCCTATTTTTTAGGGTTTGCTTTTTCTATTTTTAGAAAGTTTCTATTTTTGGAAAGTTTCTATATTTAGAAGGTCCCGAATTCCAAAAATGCACTAAGAAGTCCAAAAAAATTGAAAAATCTCTCAAAAAATCAAATGGAAAAATTGAAAAATTATTTAAAAATCTGAAAAAACAAGTCAAAAAGCATGAAAAATCAGACCCAAAAAGCATCAAATTCTGGAAAACCAGTTCAAGATCAATCAGATCTGAGGTTGAAATCACCAAAAATCAGCTCAAAAAAGATGAAATTCATGAAATAAATGGCTAAATCTGAAATTCGCCATGAAAGAAGGAAGATGTCTAAAAGCTGGTAAAGTCCGCCCAGCATCAAAGGGGATGATGCCAAAATCTTTTGAAGTCCACCTTGCACATCCTAAAGTTCTCCAAAGTCCGCCATGACTCAAAGGGGAAGTGTCAAGATCCTCTAAAGTCCGCCCTGCATGTCCAAGAATCCTAGAAAGTCCGCCATCCACTTTAAGAGATGATGCCAAAGGGTTCTAAAGTCCACCAGCCTTGAGGAGACTTGTCCAACACCCTTTGAAGTCCGCCCTTGCTTGTCCAAAGAGCCTTCAAAGTCCGCCAGCCTCAAGAAGGACGTCCAAAAAGCTTTAGAAGTCCGCCACACTTTGGCAAGGATAGTGTAAAGTCTGCCCTTGAAAGGTGGGACTTGGCCAAAGACCATCCGAAGTCCGCCTAGGCATGTGAGAAGAGAAAAAATCAAAATTTTTGCTAAGTATTGATGCTTACCAAGGGGAATTTCAAAATTTTTACTAAGTGTGAAAGCCTAAAAAGGTGGAGAATCATTTCCAAAGGATAAAATGTTGAGACAAATGCTAAGGTCCTTTGAAGTCCGCCCTAGAAAAGAGGGACATCCAAGATGCTTGTCCAAGATGCTAAGGAAGTCCGCCTAAGCACATGAAGAGGGATAACATAATGATTTTTGCTAAGTGTTGGTCCCTAGTCCAAGGAAAAATTCGAATATTTGCCTAAGTATAGAGGCTAAAAGATGAAAAATGGAGATTTTGGCTAGGAATCATGACATTTTCGAGAAGCTAAGTGCTAAGTTTGAAAGGACAAGTGCTAAAGAAGTTAGGCTATGGCGAAGACAAAAATGAAGTGTGCCTAGCACAAAAGTGGAACAGAAATTAAATTTGCCTAAGTGTGGGTGTTTGGAGAAAATGTTAAGAAATTGACAACTTCGGCTAGAGAAAAATGCAGAAGGCAAGGAGTAAGGAAGGATCACCCTTGGCCAGAAGGAAGAAGAATTTGTCAAGCGTCAAAGAAATTCGCCTGATGAAGACATCCAGACAAGGATTTTTGCCTAGAAAAATTCGACTGAGCAAGAGAAAATTTGACTTTGGCAGAACAAAATAGGCTCAGTGCAAAGGAAAAGCTGGCTATGGCAAAGAAAAATAGGGATCTGGCATAACGTTTGTCGACGAAATGGCTTAAGTTTTGACTTGGCTAGACGAAATGGAGAATAAAATTGGAAAATACACTTTTAGCCGAGAAAAATGAAAGGAAAATCAAAATAGCCATGGGTCCAAGACAAACGGGTTGGAATAAATTAAAATATTTTAATATTTTAATAATTTATTTTCAACTATTCGGAAATTTAAAAATGCCTTGGACAAAATCGAATTAGCCAGACAAGAGTTGGAAGGAAATAAATTACGCCGGCCAGAGATAAAATCCAACAAGCAAAATTAAATTCGCCATGAATTTAATTAAATATTTAATGTTTTCTTTTAAAATTTGAAAAATCAAAGATAAACATTAAGCAAAAATCGAATTTTTGAAGACCAGTGAGATTTGCTTGGATAAGCTCGAGATGGATTCTATTCGGGAAACCTACCTGTTTAAACAAAAGAAAACAAATCGAGATCGAGAGAGAAAATGGAAATTGCTAAAACAAATCAAGCTCTTCAACATTATAATGAGTTGCAGCAACTCATTTTTCACACACAGCTGAAGAGAAATTTAATATCTCTCGGAATTCTCAGGCAGTCGATTGTTCAATAGGCAAGATCGAAATTTCCAGAGGGTGAAGTAATGTTATGCTGAGGAAGAATTTTCGCGGGAAAGGAAAAGATTTATTTTTGAATTCTTCTATGCAAGAGGGGCGCACTTCATTAATTGATTTTTTTTGGAATAAAAAAATCAGAATTTAAATCTGATTTGCAGCCAGCAGTTCTTCATTGAGGTTTGATGTTCAATCAAATAAATTCGCCATTCTTCTTCTGTCATTTCATCTTGGCGATAGTTCTGGCCAAAACCTTAAGTTCGTCCATTTACTTTCAGCTTGCTTTTTCGCAACAATTTAATTATTTAACTGGCTGAAAGTAAAATTTTCGAATCCAAGGCATGAGAATTAATTATTTGAAAAAGTCTATGTATTAATGTTAATCTTTTGGATTGCAGATTGACGATCACAGCAGGCGAAATCAAAGAAGCTGAAAATGAAGTTTGCCAACAAAGGTGCTCAGCGGGAGACCAAAGTCATTTCAAAATGGAAGAATGTCGTAGACACCGATCTCGGACATGTCGACTTTGATGAGTTTAAGAAAAGAATGTATGGGCAGAATGGACTTCCCACACCAATAGCCAGACGGATAGTCAGAAACGGGATATTTCAGGCAGCTGGATTCCCACCGGCAATGGATTGTGCAGAATTGATGGTGGAGTGTGCTATCCACTATGATGCCCAGAAGAGGTAAATCATCGCACCCGATGGAAGAATCTTGGCACACTTGGGCGAAGTGGCAATCCAGGAAACCTTCGGCATCCCAGAACATTTACGGACGGTTTATAAGACCAAGGAAGAAGCCAAGAGGTTATATGATAGCAAACCCGATTTGTGCGCCACAACAGTTAACAAAGTATGGATGGACAAGCCTAAGCCATCAATCAAGAAGATGCCCAAGAGACCCCGCCGAATAGATTTCAAAGAAGATTTTGGAGACATCATCCTGATGATAAACAGAATAGCCGGCAACCCGCAAGGTGCATTTTTCGAAAGCTGGATGTACTTTTTGATAGACGAGATCACTTCTGGCATCAAAATGTTCAACTGGTCACGAATGATAAGTGACAACCTCCACAAGCAATTGATCAACCTCGAAGAGACTAAGTCTTTTCATATGAGTTTGTATATTGTCTACCTGTTGGCCAGATCATACAAGTATCCAGGGCTAATTTGCAAGGGCAAAGTTGGCAACGGGGAGAACAAACTCAGGCCTTACGACTGCTACCCACAGCTCCAATTGAAGGAGAAGTCTCACTTCAGGAGGGTGCATGATGCCTTCCTAATGCATTTGTCACATTCCCATTTTTCATTGGGAACATGTTGGAGTATTGTCCATCAGCACAGGCAGCTGAGAGTGCAAGGTTGGAGATCCAGTGGTATCCTTTCACGGCCTACAAGTCCAGGGTCAACTTTGACCCACATCATAACATTCGGACAATGGATGGGAGAAAGTACAAACACAGAATGGAATTAGAAGACTTCTGGGCTGATGCCGCTGATGAATATGAAGTCAGACAGAGAATGTGGTCTAGAATGTCACTAGACTTCATAAGGGCAATTGAGTTCTGTCGAGTGCTTGATGAGTTACAAGATGATGGAAACTATATCCGGCCACGTTTCGAGGAGAGTTGACCTCTTCCTCCTGTGAAATGGTCAGAACCTGAGCACGCAGATTTGGCAACCTTAATGAGACCATTAACTAAATATTCTCAGTGGTGGGTTGACTATCATGCCCAAGAATTGAGACAGAGAGGAATCACGCTCACATATGATCTACTGAGCGAGTCAGAATCATATTCTTCTAATGCCGGTGCATCCCATCAGGATTTGGTTGGGATCGGAGAGAAAAAGAAGGAAATAGTCCCAAGTACAGAGCCTACTTCCAAGAGGCATAAGGGAGAACCTTCTCGGTCAACGGCATCTTGAAACATTGACGAGCTGGTGGCCACTATAGACGAGTCCTTGGTAGAGATACTTGAACCTCCTGCAGTTCAGGAAGAAAACGATGAACCTATTCAGCTGGATGATGAAGAGCCTCTGTCACCTACTGGCGCGGAAATCTTAGGTTCAGACAATGAGATAAAAGTCTGGAATAATGACTTCGAGGAGGGAATGATTTCCGCTCTCAGAGGGGTTGTGGATATTCCGAATGAGGAAGAGGTTCAGGTAGAGGATGGAATTGAACAGCCGACCATTCCAGAGTGGCTGATAGAAAGGATGAAAATTCAGGTACCTGCAGAAGCTCAAGAAGAGGAGGATGATACTGCCGATTTCTTGGCAAGGTTGGAGCAAGTCGCAATCAAGAAGCCTGCCAAGAAATTCTCCACCATTCAGAGGAACGAGACAGGCAACCGTTCCGTACACATTGTAGTACGCACGGTGGACAAGCCACGAGACGAGATCACTCCTCAAGAATATGCTATAACCACTGTAGATCTTGGCCCAACTTCAAAAGGCCAAGAGGTAGAGGAATTAGATAATTCCGTCTCGGCCATCAAAGCGAGACTGGAAAAGGAAGTGGCTAAGAAGAAAGAGTGTAAGAAGGAGGTTGAACGTCTTAAGGAATATATACAGCATTTGACCCAGCCACTTGATCAGGGTAATACGATTGTTCCTCCTCTCCTCAATTCATCACAGGAGGTGACCAAGGATGTCGAGTACGGAATGGTGACGGCCAAGGAAGCTCAGGACTGGATGGCAAGCGAAGGCACAGAAGCGGCATTGTTCATGGAGAAACTGGCACTTGCTTATGGGCAAACCTCATATTTTCTTTCTAGACTTACTGATATGGCGGAAACATGGGAATGTATTCCGGATATGCAGGAGAGGCTTATTCCATGCCTCAGGCTATTGAAGAGCACTCCAAGAGAGGAGTTGGTTGACAAAAAGGCGATTGTTGCAGGAGCAGCATATGATTTCAATCACTGGTTTTGGGCAGTAACTATACGTAGGGAAGTTTTGGAGAAGGCAAAACTAGATGGACTTAGAATTGAGGAGCAGGTAAAAGAAATTCAAGAGAAGATTCATGTGACAGCTGCAAAAGTGTTTGATCAAGAGATCGTCCAAGAAAAGGATATGCAGCTGGAGGAGCTGAAAAGAAAGGTTCATGAAGATTTCTTCTCGACTACTGGACCACTTTTAAGAAAGGATTTTGCAAGAGTGGCAAGTCTTTCGGCCATCCGGAATGACTTTAAGAAGCAGGAAGCAGAATGGGCAAATACCTTTGCCAAATGCGCAGAGAACTTGGATGAACTTGAATTCCGGATCAGCATGCTGCCACCTGTCACGATGGAAGAGGTCATTGCAGTAGTGTCCAGATTCGTCGAACGCAATGCTGCTCAGAAGGATAAGGACGCCTCTCCTAGAATATAGCTTTAACTGCCTCTCTACTGATAGTTTACTGATAGATGACTCTTGTTATTTTGGGAAACCCTAATTAGGGTTTGGTTGTAATAATCTCGGCCATTGATCTTGTTTTAATCTCGGCCCTTCATTTCATTTTTGAAATTCTACATAAACGGATGCTCTCTCACTTTCATTTGTGTGGAGACAGAGTATGAAATTGTTGCATTGAGACTATTTCGAATAATAAAAGCTCTTGAGCATGATTTGCCTTGAATAACTTTTGTTGTCAAATAGTAAGCGAGGTTGCATATCTTCTTCCGCCATAGATTAAAGTTAGCATTAGATCAAGTAGAATTTGCTTTGAAAGTTGGTTAATTAAATGAGAGATTGATCGTATTGATTCAATGGTGAAGTGTAGCTCATACTTTCTTCAAATGGATGATTTGCATTCGATGCGTAAAGTTAGCCTGAGCTCTTAATTGTGGAAGCTTAACTTCAGCCTCATTCGAGGTTTGAAAATTATCATCACAACCGTTGAAGATTGCACCCATTTTGCGTATGTTGTCCAGCAGGAGGCGAAACAAAGTGTGGTTTATTCCCTTCACCGAGTCTTTACTGTCTCTTGAGTTCTTAGGCATAGACTAGATTCTCCTAAACCCTATCTTTTGCCATTTTTTTTTGAGATCCGTTAAAAGTCCTAAGTGAAGAAAGCCTTCAATGATAAATTCCCTAGGTCCTAAACTTGTGAAGATTTTCTTATGTAAGTCCCCTTGTTTATTACCAGCATATCACAACGGCCATTGAGCTTATCCACACGTCGAGACCCGACAAAAGAAACCTTGGAATCGCCATATGATCTTCTCGCAATCTTAGCATACGTGGTGGTTTTTCAAGAGAGGATAGAGTGTCTTTGGACATTTTATTTTGTGTGTTCGGTGGATGATAAAACGTACACCAACAGTACCCCTTGTATTAACATCAGGTTGCCTAGGTCATCTACACACTCTACTGTCTTAGCATAACAATCAACCTTAGCCCTATGTTCTCTTAACCAATTCATTCCAATGATCACATCATAGGAACCCAGAGGTGCCACGTAAAGGTTAATCTCTATGGCGAAGCCTGGAAGTTCTACCCTAGCTTAAAACAAACACTGCTCTACCCAAGCTTGCTTGTTGTCAATTGCTGCAAGGATTCTCTGCTGAAAGGTCGTCTGCTGACGTGGTAGAGGCTTTCGCTGCTGCTGCCCATACTGATTCTTAGTAGGGCACTGATTGGCATAATGTTCTACTCCACAATTGAAGCATCCTCTAGGTGGTCCCTTCTTTTCCGGACCTTTGCTTGTATTGGTTTCATCCTTCCTATTATTATTATTACTCTTTTTATCTTTCCTTGTAATCAAACTGATTATTCTTGTAGCCCTTCTTCTTGAAATTTTGGTGTGACTAATCCCACTTGCCTTATCCAACAACTTTTGATCGTAATATAACTGCGGAAGCCATCTCTGACAGAATATTCTCACAAACTGGTCCCATGTTACTTCGGGTACCGCCAAACCCATTTTAGCCCTTTTGTTTTCCCACCATGTGGCGGCTTCTCCTACCAATTGGTAGGCTGCCATGTTGCTTTGGAATTTTCTGAGTAATCCCTTAGCTCAAAATATTTCTCCATTTCCATTAACCATTCCTCCACGGCATCTCCCGAAGTGGAGCCCTCAAACTTAGGGGTTTTTATCTTTTATATGTCCTTAGCAAGTTCATCAGCCAATCTACTTCTCTTGTTTCCCAAACTCAATGTTTTAGAATTATCCCCATGCTGTTCACTCTGGTTTTCAGACCTTTTGTCTCTTGTTTCAGATTGTCCTTCTACCTTTCTCTCAAGGTTGGCTATTCGGGCTTGGGTTTCATTCATCAGGTTCAATAGCTGATCCAATTTAGCAATAGGATTATTATCCCATCTCCTCTAAACCCATTTTCAGAATTTTCCATTTCAATGAAGTTCTTGGAGATATTAATGGTTCTAGTTAGTTTTGATTTTTATTGTTAGTCAATAGTTTACATAACATAAGTTAAAGGAGTTTTATTTCGCAACTAACAATCAAATATTCTCAAACTCAAGTCAAATTAAATTTCAAGCAAAATAGTTCACAAAATTTGATATTGATTCAATTTTCACTTGCTTACAAAAGGACTATCACTCCCTGTGATAGGTTCATTAAAAGTTACAAAATTTCTATCACTACCTATGATAGATTCAATACATAGATGATACAAAATTTCTATCACTACCTGTGATAGATTTATTACATGAATAATACAAAACTTCTATCACTACCTATGATAGATTTATTTCAAAAGATTACAATATGATTATCACTTCCCGTGATTGGTTCATTTTCAAATGTTCAGGATTCATTTTCGTTGTCAGTGGTAGATTCCTCCTAATCACTAAACTTTGAAAATGGAATGAGTCTATATCTAGGAGTTGGAACTTGATCTCCTTCCGATGTTTTTGGTTCGGTCTTGAAATTTGAGAGGTTCATAGTGCTGATTTTGTTTATTTTAGCTAGTATGGCGGACTTCACAATTTCCTTCCTAGAGGCTGTCCATTTTCTTCTTTCCTTTCGAAGTCTCTTCAAAGCTTCGGCCATCGTTTCCGAATCCGAAGGGAAAGAGCAGCTTGAGTAATCATATTGAAGCCTGATCTTCCACAGTCGGACAAAAACAAGGTCTCAAATCTTCTTCCGGGGTGTTTTCCACATCATCTTGTTGGAAAGACACCGACGGTTGTTTCAATTTTTCTAAGTTTGCATGATGAGCCCTAAGGTTCAATGTCAAACCTAGTAGCTTTGATACCATATGTAATATTCTAAATATTCAACAATTTATGAAAGGAATCTAACTACTAGCTTTCAGCTGAAATGTAACTAACTTGTTTTCATGCTAGGGTTTCCTTGCAATTTGAATGGAAAAGAAAACCAATTTTAAATAATTACATCATATCCAATTTCTCAACTAACTTTTAAAATTTCAGTTTCAGCTGAAAGGAAACAACTAATTGATTTCATATAACTGAAAATATAAAAGAACATTAACTAACTTTTCTTTGCTTTCATAAAGTAAGAGCAATAAATACAGCTATGAAATAAACATGCTAAATATTTCAGTAATTTAAAGAAAGAGAAAGAGTACAAGAAAATACAGTTTTGAAGGCTTCCTGCTGGAATGCTGCACAAAACTCTTTTGTATCCAAGGGAAAAAGAAATATCATCAAGGGCTTTTCCGCCCATCCAAAGACCTACTGGTCTCCCATGTTTCTTTAACCAAAAAAACCCGTCCCTTCACGAGGGTAATCAACAAAGAATCTCAAATAATCATCATGCCTCTAAGCCTGGTGTCAACGACCTATACCACCTGATCGATCCTTCAATATAGGTAACTCCCAACTAGAAAGATCACTATGACCAGGGTATATTTGATACTTGATAGCTGACAAATACTTATCTAGCATCGTACCTTGGCCACGGATTTTATTATTATTGGCACTCTTGTGCCGTCAGCACTCTCACCCTTGCTCAACATGATAATTTCTTGGTTCAAGGGTTTATATTACTATAACTTGGTTTGGAAACATTTTCTTATTTTAAGATTATGTTGTTTTCTTTAAACCTTTAAGAGAGTCTAGACTCTTTATCATTTCTCTTCTATGATAGCAAACTGCTTATACAATCATGGATAGAGGAACAGGTTGTTACTTGTTGAGAAAGAGATACCATCAGACCCTTAGCAATGATAAGTCATGAAAAGAACACGGGCTGAGAAAGAAGTTGCACATTCCAAATACATAAATTAAGAAACAGAGTGAAGGAAGGCCGACGACCTTATTTATGACTAGATGATCATAGAGCATTTAAAGAGAAGGCTCGAACTAGCATTCAAGTTCAGGAAATATTAAACAAGAATATATTTCGATACAAAACTAGATAGGTATACAGGTTCGGGATGGTAGAAAGGAAAGATCTTTTCCTCAATCAAGTTCAGAGAAAGAGCAATAAACAATATCATTGTATTTTCTTTGGGTGAGAATCAGTAAATTCGTTTTCCATCACATGATAAAAACAGGATGAGCTAGATCAAAACAAAGCTGAGTATTAAACAAATTTTAATGGTACCCTTACGTGCCTAATTATGTCGGATTGTAGCTTGATGAAGCCCGCACTCCTTCTTGAGACTGGAGAATTTCGTATTCAAGGACCAAGCTCTTCCGCAATTAACACGACAAAGGTAATCATTCAAGAATTCACCCTATATAAGCACCCACTGGTGAAATGGTGATAACAGAGCAGTTTTAAAACGGATAGGTGCAAGGTAATTGTGGAACTTGAATGAGGTTCCTATTCTAGAGGAAGGACGATTGAATGAATGAATTTCAAATGGAGAAAATGACGAAAGAAGGACCAATAATGAATTCCATTGCTGGTTGTGAATAATGTAAGTGAAGTTGCAGCTTGATAGAAAATTTCAAAAAGAGTTTCCGAGTGATGTAGAAGACGATTAAAAGAAGAATTCCTATCCCAATTGCGAATGAATAATGAATGTCCAAGCAACGAGAGAGAAAGAGATAGGATGCACAAGAAAAAGAAAACGTCCAAGTCCTTTAGACTCCCTTCCACGTGTGACTACATACATTCCTTTCCTTAACGTTCTTCAGAGAGAGATGGCATGGTGGCGGAAGCCACCCTCCACCACACCGTCACCAAAAATAAACTTTTTCATTTAAATTATAATATCACCCAACGGTTTAGGAGATTGCCAATTAATTTTAACTTAAATGTTTTATGATAATATCACAATAATGCACAATTCAAATTGACTTGCTTTCTTAACTATTTAATTAAATGAGATACTCAACCAAGGTTACGATTTCCAAAAAGCTATCTTACACCACTCAAGGCATGACAATAATTTTGGATCCTTTATTAATTATAACCTCTACTTGAAATATATATATATATATATATATATATATAAACTCATGAACACTTTCATTTTCACATGTATAAGAAAATCACTCGCATATATAAGAAAATCATTCACATTTGTCGTTAGAACATATAATTAAATATTCTTTTCCCAATTTCACATTCTCATGAAAAATAGTTAATCACAACTAACATAACAACCATAATTTCATTGCCATAATCATATTCATGATAGAGGGGTTGTAACAGTCTTGTAACTACGAAGAACACTAAAAAATTCTTCTTGCGGTGCCTCCAAATCTTGCTTGCACGAGACAATACGTGTTTGCCTTCAACCTGTGATGAAGAAAAAGGACACCCAAGTGCATATTTAAAGAACTTTCATGAATTAAGGCGTCTCATGCAAGTAAAAACCCTAATTTGGGACGCAATAATCTCATTGGATCCCATTCAGTTAACAAAAATGGAGACCGAACCTTAAAATAGGCGCCACTCAACATGCAAAGAGGAAATACGCCACATGCAAAAATAATGGAGGTGAAACTGAAGTTTTTATTATTATGTTAATTCAATTCAAAAAACCCTCCATTATAGGGTGACCAATGCACTTTAGTTTCAAAAGTCAAAGTTTGACCTTAGGCACCATTATTCTCAAACTTAGAAACTTTTTGCAATTTCCTACTTTTTAGCTTTTGCAAACATCACTGAAGGCTCTGTTTGACCCTGAATTTTGGATGCTCGGTTGATCCTGAAGCTGAGCTAATACATTCATCGCGAAGCTGGATCAAGTTTGACGAGAAGTTGCTGGGAGCTGCGGAAGCTAAAAACTTCATCTGGTGCCTTGAATTCTAGGGTGCCTTTTCCCAAAAGGGTGCATGTTTCATCAAAATTAGCTGAAAGAATTCTGCAAAGAATGACTGTATGTGCAAGTTTTGAAAGTTGGATTATGATGCTCAAATTCAAGGGCACCCCTAGCCTATAGGGGCACAATTGAGCTTTTGAGAATGATTTTGCACTTTGCACATTTCAACAAAATTCTCTACTTTGACCCTCACTACCGGGAGTTGGATTGCTCTGATGTTTGCGCCAATGATCTCATCGTGGAGATGAAACAACTCTGAAGAGATGATCCTGGGAGTGACGAAGCCAAAAGACTGCATCTGAGGCCTCTAGTAGAAGGGTGCCTTTCTCAAGAAGGTACATTTTTCCATACTTAGCCAAATTTTCGCTCGCTTTCGTCCTTCAGTGTTTATGTGCTTGATCTTCATCCACAGGCATTTGACAAATCTCGAGAACTCGCTGCTGGATTCACTGCATAGCTAGACTAATTTTGAGCATATCTCGTGAAGACGATAGCTACCGAAAACCTCAACTAGCTGACCAAAAGGCTAGGCGCTCCTCGCCTGTAGAGGTACATTTTGACATTTTAAGTTTTATTTTCCATCCGTTTTACGTGCTCGCTGGATCAACAGCTACGGTTGTTCAGTATATCTTATGGACTGGTGAACGAATTCATCGCAGAGCTGGGCTGAGTCTGAAGAGATCACTCAGAGATAGTTACTACAAATTCTGACATCTTACAAGCTTTATTCTAGGGTGGCCCTAGGCTACAGGGGCGTAGTTTTTGAAATTTGACTGCCATCTTTGATGTGTTTATCTTTAGCATCTTCCGCTTCCGCAGTCGTTTGCCGATGTTTCGCAAATCTAATGGATTCGCTTGATGACTCGTTGGAAAGCTAGTAGAAATCCAAAGAAGATGACTGTATTTACAACCATTATCAACTGCATTTAGGCCTTCAATTTCAAGGGCGCCCTTGGCTTGCAAGGGCGCAAATGCCAACAGAGTTGGTGATTTCCAAATGATTTTCACGTCTTTCATGCTTCGCGAACACTATGTCGCTTGCTAAGTTGACTGCGTTGAAGCACTACCATTGCTGATGTGAGTACATGACTGCATTTCACCATTTTAACATGTACAGACACTGCAAAGTTGATTTATACGTTGATTGCACAAGTATCTCCCACGTAAAAAGGCGAAACGCTTCCAGACTCAGAATATTTTTTACATTTTTCACCGTTTGAAAATCCCCTCCGTCGCGAAGCATCTTTTTCAGCATCTTTTGCCACAAAATCTTCTGTGATGAGTTTGAGGCTTAGATTTTGACACCTAATACTGGCCAACTGCCATTGACGACCTTAGAGGTCCTAACTTTTCTCCTGAAAAAGTGAAAACAACCCACAAAGCTAAACTGATTTTTTCTTGATCCTAACTTCACCACTATGATCGGGAAGTGAAATAGGCCAATCAAAATTAATTTCAGCCAATTCTTGCAAGATCCTATTTTTTAGGGTTTTTCCTAAAAATAGGGACCCGAAAACACTAATTTTGAAATTTTGCTAGTATCTTCTAGACATTAAACCCACAAAAAACCCATGCTTGGTTTGACCTAAAATTGACTTTTGACGACAATTTTACAGGATTTAGACCATTTTAATCAAAATGCCTTAATAAAGCAAAAATTTCATTTTGGGTGCAACAGAAAGCTCGAGAAAAATCATTTGGGATACGTTTTTTTAATTTTTAGATTTGAGGCTGACCTCATTTTGAAATCATCTAGTCAAAGTTTCATCAAATGCAGCTTATTTGTATACTCCCTCATGCTTTCTCCCCAATATTACAAGATCATCAAAGAATGGAAGTCCAACGATGATATCACCTACAAGGACACTATTATATTGTGCAATACCATTTGACAAAATGATTTCTCCAATAACTTTTCTTTTCCAGATTTCTTTAATGGATTATCATTTCAATATTGAAAAGCTTTGAGGCACAAACTATGCATAATGGAAGGTTCAACTTGAAGCTTTTCTTAAAATCCAAAGATTGTGGTTGTACATCACTAAACACAATGTACACATCACTAAACATAATTTAAATATATGCAAATTTACTCACAACTACACAAAATATCCAAAGCCAGCAGACCTCATTTATGCATGCCCAACCCAAGACTTAGGTGACTTGCCAGGTAAGTAGTGAGTCTAGTAACAATGGTTTGGATGACATAAACAACTGTCCTTTCTTGGTTCCTAATCTATTAGAGCTTATACTTGTCATTCAACAACACCTATGAAAGCCAATATATTCTCGTTGCATCAAATAGAACAAAAATTCATCACATTGATCAGCAGTTGTTATACTTGAATCAACTAGGATTTTGTCCAAAACTGACCACAATTTTTTGAGGCTATATTTTTAACTAAATATATCTATATTTCCTTTCCAAACAATTATCTATCTATATTTTCCTTTCAAACAATTAAGAATGACTAAATCAAGGATAATGCCTCATTTAATGATTCAAACTATACATTCGTATTCTATAGGGAATGCACCTTTGATTTTGTCCCTGAAACCCCCCATATAGGTGATATATCATATCATACTAAAGCAACTTATTTGATGCACATAATATGTACTTGTAAGTGTACAACTGAGTACATAAGAAGGAAAAAACAATAATATTATCATGAGACCAGGTAAGAATTCCACAAAGGGATCCCGCAATTGGGGCCTTATGGCATTACTCATATTTTAGAGACATACCACAACGAACACCAAATGGCATGTCACAGATAATCCGATCAACACAACCCGTACGTAAAGGCAAGCGTGTAGCATCCCAATGTAGAACATCACAGGGCTCTTTTATTTCTGCAAAATGATATAAAATTAGTTAAAAGTTTCAAGACAATGAGTAGAATAAATGAACATACACATTAAGTCTTTCCCCAAAAACATAAACCAAATGCTAACTTCATCAGTAATGCAAATAGTATTTTTCTATTGTGGGATATTCGAAGTTGGAATTGTCCTAATCCTTATAATCATCAAAATTTTATTAGAAAATATGAATTTAAAAGCATAACAAGAAATCAAATAGGTAATGAAAATCCCATTGGCCTTAGACATACCTCGTGAATTGCTTTCTGCAGCTGCAATAGCTTTTGAAGAAGTATCACCTCCAAGACACATCACCTGTCCACTAAAATACTCTGCTGCTTCTAGAGGTATCGTGCCACATCCACACCTTGAAAGAGCAGCAACAGTGATATCAGGAAATATGGATTGCATCAACAAAGGTACAGCAGACTGTTTGACTGCTGTTAGAACATAATGTTACAGCTTCTTTAAGAAAAAATGACTTTTAGTCACTACTGACTGTTGTAAGGCACAAATCTGACATTAGAAAGATGCATAGCGACTTCTTAATTTACCTTAACAATTAGTTAATGCTTTTTATTGGAAATAAATGGCAGTTGACTGCTACAAATTCTAAAATTCCTTTTCTGTAGATACCACTGTAAATTTGTAGGTTTCTATGTTTCTAGCCAACAATCCTGGATACATTTCCCAAGTGGCCTCCTTCATGAGAGGAGCTTTCCCCTTGCTGTTGGTCAAGCGGACAAGAGAACCACCCTCTCCTGTTGGCTTCAGTGAGCAGGCTTCTCTCCTATTTCGTTGAGTTTGTCAAGCAGGCCTTGTTTATTGGATGGGAACATGGACCAAAAACATCTCATTTTCCACTGCCTCCTTGGTCCTTCAAAACATAGGACATGTGCCAAAGACATTCAATCAAAATAAGGGAGATGCAGAAAATGTTCACCTTGTGTAACCAGACATTAGGGAGGCCCAAACATCCCGTAATTCCTCAAGATACATCTCAACATCTGACCCAACGTACCCTCTTGCTCCTTCCCCTATCTGACCTTCCTTCCTCCAACCTCCCAGCACTGAAGGAAAATAAAGGATTTGCATTTTTAATTAATTTACATTGTGGCCTTATCCTTACCAAATTTCTGTCATATACTGTTGTACAGCTGCAGTTTTCATCTTATTTTCTTGATATATTAGGGATAATTTATTTTCTACTTTTTGTTAGAATAGTTCTTTTTTTCAATTTATGATTGTTGCTGTAAAGTGTTCCACAGGGACATGCCCCCCACGGAAATCTTGTCGTTTCCGAGACAGGGATGTTTCTGAGACGCAAAGATGTCGGGGAAACGTCCCCCCATTTCTCCACCACCTCCGAGACGTCCAGCCGGCAGATTTTTTAAAAATCGGGCTTAATCGGGATTTTTCGCAGATTATTGCTTCTATGGTCTTACTACATATTAAGGCCTTCATTCTCTATTGCTTCTTGGAATCTTTGGCTTATTCCTGCACATTCTACATCCTTTCTGAATTATTTCCTGCAAGTATTCATATTATTCCTCCCCCATAATCCCTGTAACCTTATTACTCCTTAGCCAATTCTTGCCAAAATTCTTGCGAACTAAATCCATTCCATTGCAATGGCACCTTGCTGAAATCATTCCATATTCTCCTCCATCACACAAATCACAAAATGCCCTTTAGCTGTTCTCCATAGGATTTCTCCCTACACTTTCTTGGGTACCCACCACCAAATCACTATCAATAGTTAGGAGAATCTAATGCACTTTTTGGGTTCTAGTTTTGATTTATGAGCCTCTGTTAGCCACTCTACCGGTCTTCTGTAACCTTCTGCAGTCATCTCTCATAACCAAATTACAAACTGGGAATGCTTTTTTGTTTCAAAAGCAACTAAATATACTTTCCTATTTTTGCATTATTCTACATAGCTTATAAGATTAAATACATGTTATTTGTATTCATACTCCAAGCAAGAAAAACACAAGTAAATTGAGTTAACAAACCTCCAGTATATTATACTGTTCCTTATTTTCATTTGCATTCATAAAGCTTTGCAATCCCATAAACAATAATTTATCTAACTAGATACACTTTGATAGCTCCCACAGAACAATTTCACCTAAAGAACATTTTAATTTATCAACATAATAGATTCTAAATCTTCCATTTGACAACACAAGCAAAAAGAAAATAAATTCGCAAATCTTAAACATTGCAACTATTAAACAGCTGAAGGATCATACATTGGATCGAGAATCAAATGGCCAGGTTGAACTTCTCCCAACTGAAGCAAGGAAAATGCTGTGCTGCAAGGAAAATAAGGATCCACCATTAAACAACATATTAACTTAGAGATACAGACCACATAAAATCCACAGGCTATACAAATATATGACTACTAGTACTGAAGCCATATCCACAATAGGTGTAATCTGCAAGGGTCTAAAAGATAAAATCCAAAATTTAAAAATTACAAATTTTTTTTTTTTTTTTAATTATAATATCCAAGGTCTGTAGAATAGGATAAAATCTTCCAAGGTATTGTTTATGAAATTTCATTATTATATATTGCTGTTAATGAATAGTAGCTTAGGTCAGATATAAACGATGATTGCTATAAGCATCATCATCGTTTATATAAGATCAAATACTCTTCATGTTTAATATTTCTAGAAATAAGTAAGTAATCGAATTTTATAAAGCATGTATAAAATCGAATTTATCTAAATGATGTTCAGAATTCGCATTGATTAAAATTCGGAATTCTTGTAATACATCCGCCATGTGTAAGGCTGTGTTTATACGCTAAGTTTGTTTAAACCGAATGATCGGTTGTAAGAGAAACCAGCACCCAAAGGGACACGTCCCTTGGAGGCGGGTCTCCTTACATACAAAAGGTGATTCCAATCTTGATATGCAGACATCGAAATAATAAATGTTCTGCAATCAGCACATGCAGTAAATAAAATCTGGAAATCGAAAAATCTGACTTAGAATTTTTATAGAATCCTTGAACTTAGAATCTCTTAAGAACCCTTAGTCTCTCAATTTCACAGAGAGTTTGATTACATTTATATGGTATCAGAACCACGTTGTGTGAATCCAAATCAAATCTAAATATCAAATTGCTCAAAGAAAATTCGTAATTTTTCTAGAACCTAATTCACTTCACATTCTTCATAATGTCAAGTATGATCAGATTTGAAGATCGTCTTGCAGGAGCAGACAATTTCACATCATGGAAATTTAGAATCATGATGATCCTTTGAGAGAATAAGCTAAACTCACTTGTGAGAGAAAATATGAAGGAAACAAACTCTGAACCTAAGAAAACTCGATGGATAGAAAACAATGAAAAGGCCATGAAAATCCTAGTAGATGCAGTTAGGGATCATATAGTGCCCATCCTAGAAAAACATGAAACTGCATACCATATGTACAAATCTCTTGAGAGTACTTATGAGATCAACAACACCTGCAGGACTCTTGCATTAAAAAGGCAAATCAACAATGCTCAAATAAACAAAGGAGAGTCCATTAATGCATGCTTCATGAGGATTATTGAACTAAGGGATCAATTATCCACAATTGGATATCAGATTGATAGCAAAGAATTAACTCTAATTGCACTAGGAGGCCTACCAAACTAATGGGAGTCATTTGTTCAAGGAATAAGTGCAAGATCTAAACTCCCTAAGTTTGACAGGCTAAGAACTGACTACCTTCAAGAAGAAACAAGACTCTCCTCAAAAGAAAACAAACAGAAAAACATAGATGAAGACATTCATGTACTCAACACATCATCTAATAAAAGGAATAAGAAAAACTCCTACAAGAAAGGATCTTTTAAAAGAAAGAGAAATTCCAATGGAAAGGGATCTTCTAAAAAGAAAGACATCTCTCAAGTGCAATGCTTTAGATGTGATCAATATGGCCACTATGCAATGAAGTGCCCTGACAGATCAAAGCAACAAGCATCTTTTGCCAAAGTAGGAAAGACAAATTCAGATCATGAATCTGAGAACTTTGTGTTCTATTCAGCATTATCTAATCAAGTATCTAACAATATCAACAACTGGGTGATTGATAGTGGTTCTTCGAGGCACATCACAGGGTTTAGAGAACACTTAGACACTATGACTGAAGAGTCTGATGAAGATGTCACAATTGGGGATGATTCTACACATCAAGTAAAAGGGGTTGGAACTTGTTCCATCACATTGAAATCTGGTCTCTCCCTTCAACTCACTGGAGTCTTATTTGTACCTGGAATAAAGAGGAATCTAATATCCATCTCTGCCCTTGAAGACAATGGATATAGGGTTACATTTATGGATGGAAAAGTTCTAGCATGGCCTAAAAACTCAACTATCAAGAAAGCCCAAATCATAGGTGTAAGACAAGGATACCTTCACAAACTTTGCACTGAAGTTAAACAAGCCCTTACCCTTGACACCTTTGAGTCAAATGAGATTTGGCATAGAAGATTAGGACACCTTCATTTCCGTGCCCTACCTTCTATGGAAAAACTTGTAACAGGCTTACCTAAGTTAAAACCATCTCATGAAGGAAATTGTAAAGGTTGTGCCTTAGGAAAGAATACAAAGGGATCCTTTCCCATTAGTTTGAGCAAAACCCTAAATGTGTTAGATCTGGTTCACTCCGACTTATGTGGACCCATGTCTGTACCTTCTAAAGCAGGATTTCTATACTATGTCATATTTATAGATGTCTTCTCTAGGAAAACCTGGATCTATTTCCTTAAGTGTAAAGAGTCAATAGAAATCCTCAAAAGGTTCAAAGAGTTCAAAGCACTTACAAAAAACTTATCCAAGAAGAAAATAAAAACCTTAAGGACAGACAATGGGAAAGAATACACCTCTGAAATTTTTAAGGAATTTTGCATGAGTGCTGGAATTAAGAGGGAGTTCACAGTGGCCTACAACCCTCAACAAAATGGGATTGCTGAAAGGAAAAATAGAACTATTGTACAAGCTGCCAAAGCAATGTTGCTTGACCAAAACATTGAAACCTCTTTCTGGGCATAAGCCTCTAGGACGCTGTCTACATCCAAAATAGATGTCCTCATTCTCATCTTGACAACAAAACTCCTGAAGAAGCCTTCACTGGCATAAAACCTGACATTAGTCACTTTAGGATTTTTGGTTGTCCCGTATATATTCATGTGCCCAAGGAGAACAGATTCAAACTTGAACCTTCCGAAAAGAAAGGGATATTTATGGGATATAGTGAAACCTCCAAGGCCTTCAGGATATTCATACCCGGGCAGAATCAAATTGAATTGAGCAGAGATGTCATCTTTGAAGAAGATGTTGCATTCAAGAGGGCAAGAAGTTCTAGTGAGACTGAAACCTATTCCCCTAGAGTACCTGAAATGGAACCTGCTCCTGAGATTCAGAGGGAGCATCTTAAGGAAATGCCACCTGAACTTCCTTCCACCTCAAATGAGAATACAAATGACAACAGCAAAAAGAGACCACTTTGGGCCAAGAAGATGATCAAAGAAGCAGAGGATCATGCAGCACCCAAAGGAACGTTCAGGGAGAGTAAAAGACCCAAACGTTTCTCTAGCTATGTTGCTCTAGTGAACAACATCATAAATTCAAAACCTATTAGTGTTACAAAAGCTTTCCGACATAAAGCATGGAAGGATGCAATGACAGAGGAATATCAGTCTATTCTAAAGAATGATGTATGGGATATAGTGCCTAGACCAAAAGAGAAATTTGTTGTCTCTTCCAAATGGCTCTTCAAAATCAAACATGCTGCTGATGGCAGTATAGAAAAACATAAAGCACGTTTTGTAGCAAGAGGTTTTTCTCAAAAGGATGGCATTGATTACGAAGAAACATTTGCACCTGTTGCCTGTTACACATCCGTGAGAGTAGTGTTAGCCATTGCATGAGCTAAAGATTGGAAGATCCATCAAATGGATGTGAAAACTGCCTTCCTGAATGGAACCATTGAAGAAGAAGTCTATTTGGAACAGCCTTAAGGTTTTGTGATACATAAACCTGACTCACATGTATGCAAACTGAAGAAAGCCCTCTATGGACTTAAACAGGCTCCCAGGGTCTAGTATGAAAGAATTGACAGCCATCTCTTGGGATTAGGATTTTCCAAGAATGATGCTGACTCCAATCTCTACTTCAAGGTAATTAAAAGTGATATGCTAATAATTATTTTATATGTTGATGACCTACTCATAACAAGAGAAGATCACCTCATTGCTCAAGGGAAGCAGGATCTAATTTCTGAATTTGACATGAAAGACTTGGGCATTCTACACTACTTACTAGGTCTAGAAGTATGGCAGAAATGAAAGGGCATTATACTAAACCAAGGGAAGTACACTATTGATATTTTGAAGAGATTTGGAATGTTGGATTGTAGACCGATGTCTACACCTATGGAAACCAACCTTCACAAATTGAAAGAAGCAACAGCAGAATCCAAGTGTGCATATCACACCCTTTACAAACAGATGATTGGATCCTTGATTTATCTGGTCATCACCAGACCTGATATTTGCTATGCAGTGAATGTTCTCAGCCAGTTCATGTGTGAGCCAAAGGAAATTCACTTAATGGCTGTGAAACATATTTTGAGATATCTTCAAGGCACTATTGGATATGGTCTTCTCTACAAGAATGATCAACTAGATCTACATGGGTACTCTGATTCAGATTGGGCTGGAAGTATAACCGATCGGAAAAGCACATCAGGATGTTGCTTCAGTTTAGGATCAGCTATGATCTCCTAGATTTGCAGAAAACAATCTTCAGTTGCACAAAGCTCAACAGAAGCTGAATACATTGCAGCCTCAATGGGAGCAAGAGAAGCAGTCTGGTTTCGTAAATTGCTTGTGGGACTCTTTGGTGAGCCCTTGAATCCTACAATTATTCATTGTGATAATCAGAGTTGCATCAAACTCTCTGTACATCCTGTCTTTCATGATAGATCTAAGCACATTGAGATCCCCTATCATTATGTAAGAGATATGGTGGAAAGGAAAGTGATTTAGTTGGAGTATATTAGTACAAATGATCAAACTGCAGACATTCTCACCAAGCCTCTCTCTCCGAATCAAGGTAGAGCACTTCAGGAAGAAACTTGGTATGGTTGAAATGTAATTTGTTATTTATGTTTGAAATACAAATTGTTTATAAAATTGTACTAATATATAAAGATGTTTAATGTGTAAACTCTTTTGTCATGTGTGTGACTCCATGACTTTATGGGCCTACTCCCCCTGTGTACATTATTGAAAGGTGACGATCTTTCTAATAATGAACACTTGTATTTGACATTGTAAAGTGACGACTCTACAATGATAAACTATCATGATAGATATCATATGACTTGATATCTGTGGACATGTCATGATAGTATCTCTTGGACACTTTGATGGATATCATGGGACTTGATATCATCTGAAGATCATTGTGATCTTTAAGAGATAATCATGGTGGATATTTATATCCGTGGATATGCCATGAATTATGGTAGACATCATGTGACTTGATGTCAGTGCACATACCATAATGAAGATGTGTTATGAAGAAAGTCATGTGACTTGACAACTTTGAGAAAACATTCCTTATCTTCAATATCACGTGTAAAGGTGATATCTCCACTTATTTGATTTGAAATATCTTCCCTAGCTAAGAGGGAGTGTTAATGAATGGTAGCTTAGGTCAAATATAAACGATGATTGCTATAAGCATCATCATCGTTTATATAAGATCAAATACTCTTCATGTTTAATATTTCTAGAAATAAGTAAGTAATCGAATTTTATAAAGCATGTTTAAAATCGAATTTATCTAAATGATGTTCAGAATTCACATTGATTAAAATTCGGAATTCTTGTAATACATCCACCAAGTGTAAGGGTGTGTTTATACGCTAAGTTTGTTTAAACCGAATGATCGGTTGTAAGAGAATCCCGTGCCCAAAGGGACACGTCCCTTGGAGGCGGGTCTCCTTACATACAAAAGGTGATTCCAATCTTGATACGCAGACATCGAAATAATAAATGTTCTGCAATCAACACATTCAGTAAATAAAATCTGGAAATCAAAAAATCTGACAGAGAATTTTTATAGAATCCTTGAACTTAGAATCTCTTAAGAACCCTTAGTCTTTCAATTTCATAGAAGGTTTGATTACATTTATAATTGCTAGACATTTGAGAAAGAAAAATAAATTATAATGATTTCAAAGAACAACCAAAAAATGTAAATGCAACTTGGCTGTACCATCAACAATTATTGTAGTAAAAGAGAGACAAACACATGTCCATCTAATAAGGCAAAAACATAACAATTTATCCAGAAATGTATCAATCCTACAAAGAAGTAAACATCATTGAAAAAACCAGCAGCTATAAGCATACAATCCCTAGAAGATGTAACAAAGTGACACAAACTACTCCCACAGAGAAGCCAAACAAAGCATAGAAGAGGTGGCACAATAGCAGAAACTACAGTGCTATCCATTATTGGATAATCACCAATAATGAACTTGAATATCCATTCTCTCCTCCTTTGATAACCTTGCATAAATGAAGCATTAACTATAATAGCACTACTGAGGAGGCTAATGAGTGCTTGCCTTCCATAATTCCCTCACTGAATGCATATAAGCAACTGCAAAGATATTATGAACCCCCATTAATCTGCATGGATCATTGAGCTTCATTCTTTCTACATCACTAATGAGAGTAGGGATGAGAAAGAGAATTTCAAGGAATTGTATCAATAAATTTGCAGGACTTGACCTGTAATCTATATTTGACTGATCAATTGAGGTCTGACTAGGAATCCACTGTTGTTGACCAGTTTGGCTTATTTTAACCATTGACCAGCTGTCAAGTACATTCTTTTATAAGGTAAGCCGATGGGTGACCTTCATTTGACTACTAAGTGGCAATTGTATATCATACTGACTGTTGTATATGGTTGAATAAGAGAATAAATATTGATTGAGCATAATCCCAATTGAGTGTCATACATACCAACTATAGTAACATCAATGCTAATGTACTTGTTTGTTTAGTCAAATCCTCAGCCAAGGTAAACTCATCAAATAAGATTCAGTAGAATCCTCAGTAATGATAACTTATAGTGATAACAATGAGTTCAAGTCCTAGTGTAGGTAACGAATAGATCATCAACTAGTTTGAGGCTCAATCAAAGTAAATCTATTGCTGTGGATTTTCAACCACGAGCATTCGGGGAAAAGCTCTCATAGAGAGGAGACAAGTAGAGATCCTCAAACTCATATGTGGGTGTGGAAACCAATTCTCCTAGGGGTGCAAACCTTAAGGCCTCAACTACCACTTACCAAGCGTAGTGAAAATGTGAATTGTGCCTACTAAGCTTCTTGGTACCTAAGAAGTTCAAATAGAACATGAACCCACACATCAATAGTCACTTTTGTTGGCGATTAAATTAGCACCTTTGGAGTGTTGATTGTAAACGTTCAACTATTTCAAATGTTTTGCAACACTTCTTCGTTATTTAAAGAGGAGAAATCCCTCTCTGCTGAAAGCAATGCGTAAGGGAATGGTTAACTAAGGTTCCTATCTTTTTGTACTTCAGCGGTAAGACACAAGGGTGCACAAACACAATGCGCCATAGCTAAGCTTTTTCTCTAGTTTCTGCAGATCTTAACTACGACTATTCTAGCTTTTATCTATCCAATACCTTCAAGGTAAACAGAGCATGAGGGTAAAGAAGCGGGAATGGGTTGGTTGGATCACCTGAATTCGTCGTCTCCTGAGAATATGACCGAGACTCTGAACTCTCGGGTATATACCGGGATAAGGTTGGTACAAGCAAACACTCTTTACGGTAAACTAGATCTGAGACCTGCCAAGGAGGAGGAACCCCTATCCGAGGTATGGGCTAGGAAATGGTTTACAGGAAACAACAAATTGACAATGTCTTGGCCAACAATCTTGCTAAGGAGGAGGAACCCCTATCTGAAGTATAGATTGAAGTACAATACATTAAACAACAACAAACGACAACTGTCAATAACAAATATCCAAGGAGGAGGAACCCCTATCCGAGGAGGGAAATGAAACAAGAAGTTATTAGATGCAAGACGTAGACATAACTCAAATAGGTTGATCAAAATGCAAGCGCCTTCTGATATTCTTCTTCAAAGCTTTCTCCACGAATTACAAAGGTTGGGATAGCAAAGGCACGAAATCATGCACAATTACAATCGACCAACGAACTCTCATCCAAGAGTGAACAAATATCCGCTTTCAAAGCTATTGGCAACAATAGCGCAGCAATTTTGCATAGCAAGTAAAAGTTAAACAAACAGTGAGCCCAAGGCTCTTATTTATAGAACTCAAAGGAGTGGGCAACCCCAAAATCTCTTTGAGTTAACAATGAGTTCTTGCCAATCAATTAGCAAGATTTATTCCTAAAAAGGGGGAACAAACAGTTAACTGGAAAACTACTTCAGTTAACTAAAAGTAAACAAAGAGTCAACTGGAAACTACTTCAGTTGACTGAAAGTAAACTAAAGGTGAACTTTAATGCAAAGTATCCCTCCAAAATAGACATCCACGTTTAGTGGAGATTTGAGATCTACAAATTATGGAAGTCAATTAGACATCCTTAATCAGTGGGATCTGACAACTCATGATTTGTGGGATGTGGAGTTAACTTGGAAAGGGACATCAAGTTAACTCCAACTACATTTAATGCCTTCTTGAGTTGACTTGGAATGAGGCATCAAGTCAACTTCAAGTATCATAAATGTCAACTGGAAGGTAGGACGTCCTTCCTAGGTGTCTTTTCACACTTCACCATTTCTGGTCAACAGCTCCTTGATCCATGTGTTGACTTCTTCCGTTTTCGGATAATCAATGCTTTGATGACACGACATCTCTTCTTGCGCAAGCTATTGCTCTTGGTAACTTTGGCGGCTCCGTGCTTGGAATGACCTCTTCGTAGTTGGCAAGCCAAGGTGCTTATTGCCATGCGGGAGGTGGTAAAACTGGTTTTTCTGCTACAAGATCAACCTTTCTTTCTTCTTCGTCCAGAGTAATTGTTGCGGCCCTCCACTAAGCAGGAGATGTATTCTTTTCAAAGATAAAGATCCGCAGACTGTTGATGATGTCCGTTTGCTCTCTAGCAATGTGTGTAAGATCTAGTTGGAGAGTTGCTGGTGCAAGGTCTAGTTGTTCAATTGGAGCCCAAGGACGCCAAATTGTCATTCTGTGAAGAACTCGCCTGTTGACTATAAACACGGATGTGTTCAAACAACTTCTGAAAAACCCCTGAAAATAGGGTCCTGCCGAGAAGTATTTTTCCAAAAAAAGTCTGGCATATGGGTTTTGTTCGTGCTTCAATGCTGAACAAGCCCAGTTCCTCAGAATTTTGATTCTGAAACTTTTTCGGAAAAACCCCCAAAAATAGGGGCAGCAAGTTTGTTGATTCTGGAAAATCTAACGAGATGGGTTTCACTGGAAAATTATGCTGAATCTACCCAGTTGATCAGATCTGATGTAGCCTGCTGCTTTGTGTGACATGCAAGAAAACCTAAGACAAGAAGAGAAGTAGACAGAAAATGGATTGGAAGTTTTTATCTGACTCCCTGAGAAAATCTGTCTCTGAATCCAACCTTAGATTAGCAATCTTCTTTTGCTTCAGATCTGCAAGAAATATCGAAGAACGGATGAAAACCTTGGCCAGATCTGTAAATAGCGTCCTTGAGAGCTTATGGTTGTTCTTGATCATCAACCTGCAATGAAATAATGAAGTGGGATGCCTATACCTTGATTACATAGACTCAAGCCTTAGATCCACAAGTTTGGGGACTTAACTAATGATCAAAAGTTGTTTTAGCTTGATCTGAAGTTCAAAAAGGTGATTTCCACTGATCGTGGAGTGAGTTGGCCAAGTTTATCTCAAAATATCTTGACTTTAGTCAACAACTTGGCCTTTGACTTCTTCTAGGAGTCCCTTTTGAGTTTTGCAAGTTTTTTATTATTTTCTCTCTTGAATGACCTCAGTTTGATCCTGAATCTGGCTTGATCTGTTGATCCTGAGCTGTTGCTGACACATTCACTGCTGAGCTGGATCTATCCTGAAGAGAAGTGCCTGGGAGACATGATGGTAAAAAGCTAAGTTCAGGGCTTCAAAAGAAAGGGGGCCTTTTCCAAGAAAGGGCGCTTTTGCTTGTGCCTTGGTAAATTTTCAATCTCCATTCTTCAGCCTTTTGAAATGACCTCTCGTGCTTTGATCTGGATTTCTCGTTGGTCGGAGAATTAGATGTTCTTGTTTGATATCTTGTCAGGTATCCAGCTCTGTTTCGCCAAAGATGACTGGAGTTGGGAAATTCAGAAGTCTTCTTAGGGTTCCTTTATTCAAGGGGTCCCCTCATTGAAAAGGGCGCTTTTGTCCTTCAGCATGGTTATCTTCATCTGAAAAGTTGCCTAGTTTGATCCTAATTATTTGTTGATTGCCTCATTAGATGCCTGTGCTTGCAGTTGCGTTGCTGAGCTCCACCTAGGCTGAGAAGATTGTCCTGAGAGGCCTTTGGTCTTTTGTGAGCATCTAGAGGTCCGAAAGGAAGGGTGCCTTTCTTTTCAAAAGGCTCTTTTTTCTTTGATCTTCACCTTTGACATTCATTTCCTGATATTTCTTCAACTGCCTTGTTTCACTTCATCGGCAACTACTTATGATCAACTCATCAGATGATTTAGCTGTTTGTTTCGGTGCGAGCCAGCAAGTAAACGCTGAAGATGACTGCCTTGGATGATCCAACAGACTGCATTTGACCTTTAAAGATCATGGGCGCCCCTGCTTGAAAAAGGCTCTTTTCAGCGTGTGAACTTGTTTCTCCTTCGTAACGTTTCCAGAGTTAGTCAAATTTTGACCTTTTTGGGCTTCAGGAATCTCCTTCATCAAACAACATCATTTTAGACCTTTTCCGCCATGGTTGCGTCTTTGAAGCTTTTGAAGCTTAGCTTTCAGTACCTGGTACTGGCCAACCTGCTATTAATGGCTGTGGAGCTCCCAACTTTGTTCCTGAAAAATAGAAATAGACCCACTAGAGTAAAACATGCCTTTTGATGATTCTGACTTGACCAATGTGATCGTGAAGCCTTTTAATCCTATCAAAATCATTTTCAATCAATTCTGGAAAGGTCCTATTTTCGGGGGTTTCCCTAAAAATAGGGGCATAAAACCCTGATTTTCAAATTTTCAAAATTTTGCATGTGTTCCTTGACAGAAACCCACAAAGACCCTATGTTTGGTTTGACCTAAAACAGACTTTAAACGGCATTTTAACAAGATTTAGCTCAATTTATACAGAATGCCAAAAAAAAAAAAAATTTGGGTACAACAGCTTTCAAATAACTGCACAAAACCCTCTAGAGAAGGTTGGCTTTCTCTTATATTCTTCAACTACTACTTAACCATCTAAGACCATGACATTACTACAAATGATGCAAACAAACACTACTTTAACAACTAGCCTACCCTAAACTAACTGGTTAAAGGAAAAGGAATAGGAAGGCAAGGTTAGAAAAGGAGATAGGATTAGAGAAACGAAACAAAAGGGTGGGTAGTCGAACACCAAAGAAGAGTGACCAATCAAGTTTCTCTACAACACAAACAACTCTCCTTGCTAAATAAGCTCATGCCAATGGAAAAACTACCTCTACTTACATTATGTAAACCTACTTGCATGCAAACCAACATTAACTGGCATATATGGCAAATGGGCTTTCAAATACACACAAGAATTCACATCAATCCTAAGGAGATAAGAAAACAAACACATATGGATTCACAATATCAAACCAAGAAGCACTCTCCTAGACAAGGCATAAAGAACACAAGAGCTAAGAAACCCCCACACTTACTACAAGCTAATTAATCAAGACCAATTAACTCTTTAGTATAAAAAACAAAAGTAGTTTTTATATTAAGAAAGACAAAAGATGTTTCTATAATAGAAAGCCAAAGGATATTTACATGAGGGATGAGCCCAAATTTATACAACTGCAAGGAGTCTACACCGAATCACAACCAAGGGAGCCTAGAAAAATTTATAAAGAATAAATGAAATGGAACAAAAACAAATTAATAATGTCCACGAGACCAAGCAACCTATGGGTGACGTTGACAAGCACATAAGCCTCAACAAGAAAGTTGTTTGTCTTAAGTCTGATTGACATCTATTTCCTTATCTCAAATCTTTTGTTGTTAATCCTGACCAAATAGGTTGTTGCTTTTGTTAGCCTTTCCTCTTCAAACAAACTAATTAAGGAGTCAATATTTAAAATATCATTTGTAATCGATCCCTATATCTTTGTAGTGCCATTTTGTTTCAACTAATGCTAAGTACAAAAGCAACATATTTTATCAACCCACTCTTCCTTAAGGGTTGTCCATCTTATGGCCTTGCACCTAAGAGAATGGGAGCCAATTTTTAGCTAAGCTATTAACATTTTCACTTTTAATCTTATTTTTGCTCCTATGTAGTCCTTTTCCTCAAGGTCACGTGTAGGATTGAAATATTTGACATAGTATTCCAAAGTTGCTGAAACATACCCTCTCAAATTTTTTTCTTGACTTTTAAAATCAATTACAATGTAACATGCACCCATTAAGGTTAGCTCCAAAACCAAAACGATGCAGAATAGTAACTCTAACTAAGAATGTGCCCTAAAACCACTTAAGGAAGAGAGGCGGGCATATGGTCAGAGGATCCCTAGAATCTAAATAACTCAATAACCGAAAACTGATTACAACTGGAAAGTAAAAGATAAAACTCAACGCCAAGAATGTGCACACAAGATCCTTTTGAAAGCGAGGTGCTAACATATGGCGGAGTACTTATTACAAACTGAAATGAACTTAGGCAGATAACCAGCCATGTAAGTTTTTCAAACTAACTAATTCATCCATTGCGGCAGGCATCCACTCTTGAGTGGGGATTCTCCACTTTTTAGTGGGTACAATGAGAGATACAAACTTTATTCTCCACACTGGCGGTAAACCATCCAGGGGTAATTAATGTTTGCTTTAGAAATTACAAGTAAATGCAGCAATAACAAATGGTTGGATTAGTACTACTAATGCACAACCTTACAATCAAAATAATCTGCAATTTACTAGTATTACAATGATAGAACAATGCCAATATTTGAAGAATGATTCTCTCAAATTACAAAATCTGATCTTTTTGAAGTCTGATAATAAAAGCCAGCAAACTGAAACTGTAAACCAGGAACCTGTGAATCAATGAAATGCTCATAACTTAATCAATTTACCGCCGAATTGAGTGAAATCAAATGCAATGAACCTTTGGAGGATAGGCGCCCATGTCATGATGAAGAAACAGCTTCAAAAATTAATCATTATTTATTTGCACAATTCCCAATGCTCACAAAATGGTATGACCCTTAGCAAGAGCGATTTTGCAAGAACAAATCACAAACTTCAAATAAAAATCTGAAAATCACTAGGAAGGGTCGCCATAACCTTAGTAATGAGATTATTGAATGCCCACAACAAAATAAAAATCATACAAGAAGCTGGAAACAAAATTGACCTTCAGCTGTGTAGGAACCAACAGCTTGAAATCTGGAAATCACACCAAAATTCACCACTTTGAAGCTCTATCTGCTAGTCTGATTTGAGAAGCAGCCTGAAAACCAACTAGGTGTTATCTTTCAAACACGAAATTGGATTGAAACTAGGAGGTCAACATTCCTTGACGTGCAAAATGAGTAGTCATTTCGACAGCATAACTTTAGCATAAACATGAGATACCAAAATGCTGGAGCAAATCTCTCTTTTATAGAAAGAGAGGTGACTCTTCACCTTCTGTAACTCCTCCAAGAAGTGGGATGCCTTTCTCACTTAGCAATATTTTAATTTTCAAAAAACAAAAACACTTTATCTCATCTCAAAGGCGTCCATCCCAAGGCAATAAGAATTTTAGGAAAAATATTAAACAATTAACTCCATGAGGCGTACCCCCTCAATGACCCTCTTTTAAAACAACTTAAAGTTATCTCTCTAGGCCAAGGGGTCAACAATGAAACATAACATTAATTGTCTTGTATTAAATAATTGTCATCAAATACTACATTTTGAAAGCTACACCAAAAATACCAACTGCTCCAACAAGAATAAGAACGTACTGAAGCACTGCCAACAGGACCATTGCCAAAAATAGTATTTACTAAAAATAGTAAATACCTAGAAATGCCACAAAACCTCCAAGCAAAGAAACCCTAACATTACCTCAATCAAGCCTACGAGTCTCCAAAATAGGTTGACAAGCTAAAGAGTTGATCGCCGATGGAAAGGGGACATTACAGTTGCGTTGTCCACATGGCTGCCTTAACTTTTTCACATATCTTTTGATTTCAATGTTGGTGTTTAGGCATTGTTGATATCCCATTTACTCAGCCACTTGACATATTGTTTCATTTGTGTGCTCTTCCTTCTATTTAACTTTTCCTCCACTGCATCTATCAAATGATAGCAAATAAGCAGTTGAAAGGAGGCACAGGTAAGCGGTTAGAAACTTTTGGAACAAACAATTGAAGCCATGAGGCCTCCGTTGAATATGTTGTACCCAAAATAAATTTTTCCTTCAATAAGGCATTTTGATCAAAATGGTTTAAATCATGTAAAGTTGTTGTCAAAAGTCTGTTTTAAGTCAAACAAAACATAGGCTTTTTCCGGGTTTACAACAAGGAAGATACTTGCAAAATTCTGAAATTTTGAAAATTAGGGTTTTGTACCCCTATTTTTAGGAAAACCCCAAAAAATAGGACCTTTCCAGAATTAGTTGAAAATGATTTTGATAGGATAATTTGACTTCACAATCACATTGGTCAAGTCAAAATCACCAAAAAGTTAGTTTTACTCTGGTGGGTCTACTTCATTTTTTTAGGAGAAAAGCTAGGACCTCCGTAGCCATTAATGGGAGATGGTCAATACCAGGTATCAAAATCTAAGCCTCAAAAGCTTCAATGAAGAATCCATGGAGAAAGATGCTCGAAAAGATGCTTTGAGATGGAGGGGTTTTTCAAAAGTGAAAAATGCTGAAAATTGACTATCTGGAAAATGCACGCCTTACTAAAAGGAAGAGGCTACACAGTCCATGCCTTAGCCATTTTTCCAACACCTGTACACGCGGCATGGTGAAAGTGATTCCTAAGATGCACGCGTTCGCGTCATTGACAACAATGCTCAAACCAGTCAAGCTGCACGACAAATGCGAAACACAAAGAGATGAGGATTTTCAAAGAAAATGATGAAATTGCAGCCAAAAGCAAACCTGCTGGCCAGGGGTGCCCATGAAGTTAAAAGATCAAAGGCAGTCATCAAGCTTTTCCAAGACAATCATCTCCTTCGTAATTTTGTTGGCTTTCCGGCACATTGTCAAGCAAGATCACCTGATTCATTGATCACTGGTAAACGGAGGCGGAGACGGAAGATGTTGAAAGCAAATATCATCAAGGAAGGCAATCAAGTAAGGCAAAAGCGCCCCTGTTGGCTAGGCGCCCATCATTTTGAGCCACCTATTGAGGTTTTCCGCAACTACTTTCTCCAAGGCATCTGTTTAGCATCCTTTCAACTTCGTCATCAACCCAGTTGCAAGCTCATAGGACCTGTCAAGCATTCACAAACGAAGACCAAGCGTAAAACACTGGAAGCAAAGGAAGAATGAAGAACAGAAAGAATTGGCTAAGTGTTAAGGAAATTGCACCTTCGTAGAAATAGGTGCCCAACTTTTTGAGCAATCAGATGCAGTTTTCAAGCTCCGTAACCTCCAGGAAATCCTTCTCCGTCTTGATCAATCTCAGCAATGACATTGTCAGCAATTTCAACAAATAAAACATCTGATGACGAAGATCAAACTAGGGTTGTTCGTGAAAGGTTGCAAACTGAAAATAACAACACAAAAGGTCAAAGGCGCCCCTGCAGGCCAAGGGCGCCCAAGCTTTTAAGACCCCTAAATCAACTATCAGAACTTGTGAAGCCAATCATCCTTTCCGGAACTAAACTGGCTATCCATCCCATGTTTCAACACATTCACCGAAATCATCAGTCATCAGTGATCTCAAATCAGAGCACTGACGGTCAAACTAGAGGAATTGAAGAACACAGAAGAAATTGACAAAGTCTGGTGAAAAATGCACCTTCTTCGAAAGGCACCAAAGAATTTGAGGCATCAAATTCAGGTTTTGAGCTTTGCAGCTCCCGAGCACACTTATTCAAAGTTGATCCAGCTCTGCAATGGATCTGTCAGCAGCACTTCAGGATCAACCAACCAAGCAGAATCAAGGATCAAACAGAGGTACTTCGTCACAGAAAAAAGAATGAAAAATGTTCAAATCCTCAACTTGGACGCCTAAAGTAAAAATAAGCCCAGTTGACTGAAGTTGTCTATTTTCAAGGCCTTTTCATGTCTAAAACGTCCCCAAATTGGTGGAAATCAGTTTTGTGAACTCTTGATCAAGCAAATTGACTCCTCCATCATGTGTTGGCATCTAAACTTGATTGATTCAACATTAAAACACTATGTATCAAGCCTAGGCGTCATTATGCATTATCTTTCTTTGCAGGTTGAAGCTCAAGAATGAATGTTTTTCTCTCCAAGCATCATTTGAAGATTTGACAGAGGGTTTTCTCAGCATTCTTCATGTTTTCAAGAGCAGGTTGCACAGAAGAGCAATATATCATAGGTTACATCTCCAAGCATGATTTTCTTGAAGATTTAGAGAAGCAGTTTATAACACTTCCAAACTTCTTCCCCTCTTTTTCTTCTATTCTTGTCTTAGATATTCTTGCATGTCCAAGTAAACAACAGTTATTCACAAATCTGACCTTTTCGGTATGATTAGCATAGCAGTTTCAACAAAACCCATGTGCCAGATTTTTCCAAAAACGGTTGCCCTGTTGCCCCTTCTTTTTAGGGTTTCTGGAAAAAGTCATAATTTCAAAAATTAGACAAACTGGGTTTGTTTAGCTTTGAAGCGCCTACAATACCCATGTGTCGGATTTTTTCAGGAAAAATAAGCTTCTGCTACTTCTAAAACTTCTATCGAAGGGCTCTTGCACGTACAAGGAAAAGTAGGTTTTTAAAATTTCTGACGTTCTAGGTCCGTTCAGAAAATTATTCTCAGCAAAACCCACGACTTCAATTTTTTCATAAAAATTACCCCTCGGCAAGGCTATTTTTAGCAGTTGCAGAAAAGTTGTCTGAACAGTATCATGTGCCCAGTCAATCTTCAAGGTTTTTAGAATGCAATTCTCCCAAGTCGAATACAAGACCAAAACAGCCTTAGTTCATGACTTTCTGAAAACAATAGACATTGATTTGCATCAGGCACACCCAACGGTTGACTTAGAAAAGCTGGAAGGCATAGACCAATGCACACTACAGAACATCAAGCAATTCGGATTGCTTGAGGCAGTATCAATTCCCATCTCAACACAAAGCGTAGAATTTGTAATAGCTTGTGTTAGCCATTACAACCCTACCGCACGAGAGATTTGATTAGTGGATGGACGAGTGATTTGCAACCTCAAGCCTATGGATATCGAAAGGTGCATCGCCATTCCACCATGTGCCGAAAACTTGGTCGTGTCTATGAGAGAGTGCGAAAAGGAATTTGATGCGTCAAGAGACAAATGTCAGAAGAGGATGGCAAAAAAATGGCTTAAAGAGAATAGAGCCAACTTGCCTAAGAATGTAGGACGCGAAGAGTTCAGAGATGAATATGCAGTAATGATCACTCTACTCAACCGTATTATTGGTCAAGAGGAGGCGAACAAATTTTAGTCATGGATGTACTATGTCATTGCCAAAATTGTGAGCGACAGAGAACATTATGATTGGCCCACCCTGATCAATGATATGCTCCACAAATAGATAACCAATTTCTTAGAGGCTCGCAAATTTCACATGTGTTCATAACTCGTATATCTGATAGCCTTCCAAGGCCAGTTTAGAGTGTTGAACAATATGGGAACTTTGGGTGTGCAAAAGGTTCATGAGTATTTCTCACAGCTTGAGTTCACACAATCAAAAAGACATTTTGTTGTACCACAAATTAAAATTTCTGCTACACTTAGGTATTTTGAAAAAATGAGTAAAAGTCTTGTCAAATCTGTCAAAAAGGTCAAAATTGGGGTTTGCATGTCTTGCATGAGGGGCGAAAACTTGAAATTTCCAAAATCTAACAATCTGGGTCGGCTCAAAGCGACAAATTCTACAAAACTCAAATCCCAGTTTTTCATCCCTACTTTTTAGGAAAATTGCTATTTTTAGAAACTTTCCAAAAATGGTAAACTTTTTTTGGGTTTTCTGGGTTTCTTTCAAAACGAATACTAGTAAAATTTTCTAAAAACAGAAAGTATGGTTGTTAGGGTTCAAACTGATTTTGATTGGCTCAAAATACTTCCTCATCAGGCTGGTACAATCAAAATCACAAAAAGATCAGTTTTGCCCTAGTGGGTCTATTTTGCTTTTTCAATTTCAGAAAGCATTTCGAGAGCTCTAAAGCTGTCAATGGAGGCTAGTCAACTGCCAGGTGTCAGATTCAACATTCAAGCACTGAATAGAAGATGAAATGATAAACGTGCACACAAATTGAAGAAAGGCAAAGGCAAGCATGTGGAACGAAGGAGAAAGGTGAAAATTGCACAATAAAAACTAAGTCTAGAAGCCATGGGCACCCCAGAAGGAGATAGGCGCCCAACTTTTCAAGGCATTAGATGGTGGAATCAGGGTTCATGCTCCTAGGTAATGTTGTTCAGATTCTTCCCAGCTTTGCAGTGAGTTCGACAGCACAATCACCAGATCAACCAACCATTCGGAATTCAACATCAAACGGGGAGGTTTCTACCAAGAGACAAAATGCAAATCATGAAAATGTTAGAAAATAATCTAAGTCTAGGAATTTTGGGCGCCCCAAGTGCCAAGGGGCGCCCATCCTCTTGGAAGCTCAAACTCAACAATTAGGGTTTGCAGATGTGCTCAATCTCTTCAGGACACTACCAGCTTCGCAGTGGATGTTTTTGTTAGATCACCAGACTTGTCAATCACCAGCAAATCCAGATCTAATGGGTGGTATAAAATGAAGGTTCAACTCTAAAGAATGAAATTCAAGTAAAAATGGCTAAGTCTGGAGGAAATGGGCGCCCCTAGAAGAGATAGGTGCCCAAACTTTTGGAGGCCTAAATAGATGAATTTGCAGTAGACACCTCCAACATGACTTCTTCAGATTTGATCAAGCTCCCCAACGCAATCATCAGCACATCAAACAGAGTTGGTAGTCATCGGATATCGAAGGCTGAACAAGTAAAAAAAAACACAAGCAAAGACACAAAAGCCAAAAGCAAGGTGAAAAATACAGAATAAATTCTAACTAGTGAAGTTAGGCGCCCTAGCTAACCAGGGGCGCCCAAGCTTTTGGCCCTTGAGATTCAACTTTCAAGAGACATCACTCCCAAAAGACCCCCTTCAGAATCTTCTTAGCTATCCAGTGAATATGACGATCAGTCAATCGAATCAACCTAGCTCTTAGAATCACAAATTCATCAGAAGATCAAAGGGGAATGAAGAGAACTTGAAGAACACAAAAATATCTAACATTGGTGAAGTTGGGCGCCCCAGAAGGAGATGGGCGCCCAAGATTTTGAAGATCAAAACAAAGTTTTTAGCTAAAACTACGTCCAGGATAATCTTTTCAAAATCAGTTAGGCTCTGCGATGGATCACTTCGTCAGTTCACAAGATTCTCCGAGCATCCAGAAATCAAATCCAAATTGGTTTCAAAATCAAACAAAAGTTGAAATTCTTGAAAAAATGACTAAGTCTGGAGAAGATAGGCTCCCCCAGCCAAGAAGGGTGCCCAAGAAGCCCTGCCTTAGCCAATTTTTCAAAATTTCATGGAGAATAAAACATCTAGGATCAATGAACAAAGTCAAGCTGGGGTTTGAGGAGTTAAAGCAAAAAGAGAGAGCAGATTTTCTCATCCTCAAACTT
Organism: Sequoia sempervirens; assembly: GCA_007258455.2. Taxonomy (NCBI): domain Eukaryota; kingdom Viridiplantae; phylum Streptophyta; class Pinopsida; order Cupressales; family Cupressaceae; genus Sequoia; species Sequoia sempervirens. The sequence continues at coordinate 143,572 of VDFB02269656.1, read as the reverse complement.
ATTTAAGGAGTCCTCTTTCATTTTTCATATTTTCTTGCAGGTGGCGTCCAAGTTGGAGAGAGGCAGCAAACAAAAGTTTTTGTTTTCAGGATTCAAGAGCCATAGCTTGCTGATTTTTCAAAGTTCTTCATCAATTTTTAGACCAGCAACATAAAAGCTTCCTTTTTCATGCTTTTTTCATCCAAAACATCAAATTTTAGGAGGTCAAGGTTTTCAGTTTTCAGTGATCTAGGTCATCTCAGTTCATCATTCTGAACAATTTTTGAAGAAATTTTTCAAGTTGCAACAGCTGCTTTTTCCTTGCATGTCCATGAAATCATCGGAACTTTCAAGATTTGATCATTTGGGTCCTTTAAAAATATTCTTCTGAACAAAACCCAGATGCCAGCTTTTTTGTGAAAAATTTCAGATTCTAGGGTTTTCTGCTTTTTCAATCAGCCTTCAGTATTTTTGACCTCTGATCAATTGGGTTCATCCAAAATGTGTTTCTGAACGAAACCCAGATGCCAACTTTTTTCAAGAAAATATGAAGAAATTGGGGTTTGCTACTTTTTCAGTCAAAACTCAAAATTTTCAAAAACGGGCTATTTGGGTCTTCTTATAACGAAATTCTAAACAAAACCCATATCTGAGAAATGTTTTGAAAAATTCATTCATTTGAAGAAGAAAAACCAGCAGGCTTAATTTAGAAAGTTGTTCAAAACTTGTTTGAATATAGGCGAGTTTACAGTCATTCTTCAAGGCTTTCAATATGGAGTACACTCCGCTCAAGTTTAAGACCAAATCAGCACTATATCACGACTTCATCAAAAGAGTTGAGACTAACTTGCACCACATTAAACCAGTATTCAACTTGCAAGCATTGGAAAATGCAAGCAACACTGCAGTCAAGCACCTTGGTCACTCCGGACGATTCACAGCAGCATCCATTCCTATTTCAGTGCAAAGTCTGGAATTTGTAATCGCTTGCATCAAGCATTACAATCCGCCAACTCGGGATATTCAGTCAATAGATGGAAGAGTGATTTGCAGCTTGAAACCAGACGTGATTGAAAAATGCTTCTCAATTCCACCTTGGCCTGCAAGTATGACTATTTCCAAGGAAGAATGTGAAAGAGTATGGGACATGCATAAGGAGAAATATTTCCAAGGAATCATTTAATGAAGGATATTCTCCATTTCACAATATCGCCCCATACTCACATGGCCCTCCACAATGAACCGTATCTCTTCTCCAAAGTGAGAAGATATAAGAGGTCAGGTAAGAAGAAGAAAGGCATGGAAGATAAGAGGAATAGATTCTAAAAAAGGAATCATTTAATGAAGGATATTCTCTAAAATCTGATCATCAAGAAATACAGCAAATCATGGTATGTCTATCATAGTTATTTTATATCCTTATATGTTTGATTATTTATATTTATTATTATTCTTATGATAGGCTTTCTCTTAACTATTGTATGCAATTATATAAGTATTATTCTTGTCGTATGCTTCATCATAACTATTGCATGCAATTATATATATATATATATATATATATATATATATATATATATATATATTGTTATTTATATTTGTTATTCTTGTGATATTGTAATGTCCCCTTTTAGCGTGACCATGACTATGGATGGCTTAGCCTATTCCTGACCCTCATAGGCTAGAGCAAATGGTTAGGGGGTCTTATTTGGCAGTATTTGGTATGGCTTTGCCTCCAATGATCAGTGAGAGTTCAAATCTGACCTTCATTGGACTCAGTTTGGCACACTTACTATTTATAGTAAGTGACTATTTCAGAATAGTCAGGGTTTCTATCTATAGCAAGGCACCTGAACAGGCTTCAATTGCAGTGCCAATCCTTTACACCATTGGTTTGATCAGATAATTAGGGATTTACTATTTCTAGTAAATCAGTGGTTGATAGAGACGACCCTTACTATTTTTAGTAAGGCAGTTGGATGCGCAGTGGATGCAGTGGTTAACTCCTTGGTTCAGACGGAATCGAGAAATAATGAGTATTTATGGAGTTATGTTATTTTAATTATTAATAAAGTAATATTTTATTAATAATTAAATATGAACTGCAATTATAATGAGCAATGGGGCCATGACCCTCATTTAAGTGATTTTTAAAGTGACTGAGGAATAATTAAAATATTTAAATGTTATTATAAAGTTATAATGTAACTTTATAATAATAAAGTCACTTTAATTTTATAAAGTGTGTTAAGTTGTGATGCAGGGTTCGTACCCACAGGCCCCGAACCCAGTTCTGGTATGCACCCGGTTCAGGTTCATCTGCGGGTACGTGCTGGGTACGCACAGGGTGTGTGCCCAGCACTGTGGGTTCGCCAGGGTGCGCGGGTGTGTGCACCCTGGCGAACCCACAGTGCTAGGTACACACCCTATGCACACCCAACACGCACCCAGCACGAACCCGAGCGAACCTTTGATGATTGATGACTTAAATGTGTGCACCTCTGTGAGAAATGTGAATGAGAAGTCTGATATACTTCCTCTAGGAATGCACAAGTATAGAACAGTCTAATATAATAGATTTATTTCGTAAATCAGACATCATTGATGATCATAAGAATGTTGTTTCTCAGTATTACCAATCTAAATCTGAATGTAGTTTATTGCTCTTCCTTCTTGAGTCTCAACACCATATAACAGGGTAAACAGTAATGCCAAACAGTCTTCAAGGACCTGAAATTACAATTCTAGTTGCGCTTAGTCTGCTCAGATCAGTATAAATGTAATGATCAGATTTGGGATAATCAGATTTATACATTCACTGTTTATGAAAGCATATTCTTATCATTTGCTTCATGCCATGATTTAAGTTTGATAGAAATAGAATATCCAACAAATTGGTAAAACATGTTAGCAGTATATTTTACTTTGTTGTCGGTCATAGTCGGCCTTGGTCGTAGTCGGCCAATTGCTAAATAAAACTATAGATTAGTAAAGAATAATAATGTCATGTACTTTCGGGAAATCATGTTCGAATTAATGTTAATGTTAATGTTGTTATGAAGCGTCGTGTCGGTTGGTTATCTGACCACCGCCGAACGTTATATGTAGCCTATTGAGATAGTCGAGTGAGGAGTTATGAGTCGTGTGCCGATGGTTATATTGTTAAGCATCGTGATACTCTGTGATTGTACATGATTTTTTCTGAAAATGAATAAAGTTTCTGGCATTCAAACATGATATTTTTCTGGATACTGTTTTATTCGATGTTCTGCACATGACTAGTTTGCCAGTAGTACGTAAGATTTGAATTACATTCCGTAGGCAAACATTTGGTGCCGTTGCCTGAACGGACTAGGGCATCACCTGCCATGGCATCGTAATGGGTCAACCAGCGGAAGAACCTGTAAATGCTAATGAGGAACAGGAAGACTCATTGACAAAAGATCTGGTAAATTTGTGGAAAATATCGCTACGTGACCACGTGCGTAGGGAATCCCACATTCGGGAGATCCCTGAGGAAGTCATCTGGGATTGGTTCGAAGTGAACGACGAGGTGAACCACCTCCTGAATCGCATGCCCAGGTTACTGGCCCGCCATTTCATTATCCTGCAAGACTTGCGAGAAGAAGAAGATCGCGAGTGCCGAAGGCAGCAAATCGTACAGCGTTGTGAAGACAGAACCAAACGTGAAGAGCAAGAACGCGATACTAGTCGGCGCCGTACTTCCGGCAACCACCAATGATTGCTTGAACAACTAATAAATGCCCGTACGGCCGAACAAAGACAAGAATTGAGTACCTGACGGGCACGGGACTTCGGAAGAGCAAGTTCGGCGATCACTTAGGCTGCAAGAGCAAGAAAATCGGCGAAGACGACTAAGGAAAATCGGTAAGGAATTGCATGAAGACTTAATTGAAATAAATCATAGCATAAAAAGAACATATGAAAATCTGACAAGAATAGACACATCTATTGAACGAGCGCACCACAGTTTGACATAAGGAAGGGACGAAGACCCCTTCAGCACTCCACACGCAAGAAGATATAACCCCTATGAAAATGAAGATGATTTGAATAGTAGCATCAGACGACTTCGAGAGTTGTCCCTCTCGAACGACAACGACGAGTTAAGGAGGGGAAGACCAGAGCTTAAGACCCCACGGCAGAGAGAGCATCGGAGGGATCCTGAGGAAACCCACGGTGTTGAGGACGATGACGGAGGACGTGGGAGTGACTCGTACGTGGCCAAGAGTGCTAGTGACACACAAGGACGTAGCAAGGAATCCACTAGTCTAATCGGGTCCAAAACACAAGGAGGTCAACTGGTAAAGATGGCTCATCCAGATCGGCAAAAGTTGCCAAAATTCATGGTGAATGGCTCTGAGGATCCCATACGGCATTGCAAGACATGCGAGACTATCTGGATAGCCAGCGGGCAGGATGACCCCGACCAGTGGCTACAGGCATTTCCAGCAACACTCAGAGACAATGCCATTGATTGGTACTCAGAATTGGATCAAGCGCAGAGAGCCACACGGAGGGTCCTGAAGCAAAATTTCCAAGACGAGTTCAAACTTCTACGGGACGATAGTGAGATCGTCACAGAAATATATCATACTAAACAAGGAAAGCACGAGAACGTACGGATCTACAACAGGAAGTTGAAAGACTTGATAGGAAAGCTGGAGGCACAGCAGGCAAATGGTTTAAAGAAAAGATGGTTCATTGAAGGACCGATTCCCTCACTTCGGCGAAAAATGAAAGTAGTACCGCCATCCTCGTACACCGAAGCATACAATCGAGCGATGGATATTGAAAGTGAGAATAGGACTTCCTCGAAGGGGAAGAGGAGGGATGACGAAGAGAGTGCAAAGGAAAGTGAAGATGAATCAGCAACGGTACAAGCTCTTCGACGGGATATGATGCGAATGATGAAAGAACTGAAAGCCGACAGGGAAGGATCCAAGGAGGCAAATGAATTATGGTGTACGGACTGTAAACGGAAGGTCACACAAAGGCAAATTGCCCAAAAAAGTTATTCTGTGACATCTGCCAGGTTATGGGACACTCCGTCAAGGAGTGCCCATACAACTTAAAAACCAAAAGCTCGCAAGTATTCTTCACTCAAGGCAAACAGTCAACCCCTCCAACCACGCCACCAAAGCCACAGAGCAACAATGCATCCCCTGGAGGCTACCACAACAATCGAAGAAATATGCCGAGAAGCAAAATTCAGTACGATAGCAAAGGACGGCCAATGATGAAATATTCCGAGCCAATTTTTTTCAATTTTTGCCAAGTACACAACAATGCAGTAAGCACCCGTTAGGGTTAGACAATTCAAACCAGCAGATTACAAATAGCTCGTTGCCAAAAATGTGCACTCAATCTCAACACGAGAGAGGCTGTCATATGGCAAGAGGATCGTCAGTGCCTTAAACAAATGCAACTGAAGGTAACTCTAACCAAGAATGCACCGGAGAACGACGAGCATATGGTCAGAGGATCCCTACCAACTAATAAGCTGAAGTAACTCGACGTCAAGAATGTGCTTGCCAATCCGAGATGGAATGGGAGCTACCATATGACGGAGATGCTAAGAATTACAATGCAATTAAGCAAAATAAGCGGGAATGCTGAAAGTAAACTCAACACCCAGAATGTGCTTTCAAACCCGGAGTGGGAATGGAGCTACCATAGGGCGGAGATATAAAGAATTACAAAGCACTTCAGAATGTATAGTAATCGTTACAAAACATGATAAGCAAGATTAGAGAACGGCTGACAGTACTACTGTTCAGCTTACAATATGAAGAGAAATCGCCTGCCAAGAGCATAGAATTAGAACAATACAGCGTACATCAATTAAGAGGATTCTCCTTGCTTAACAAGAATGCCAAGACCCTTTACTTCACTCAAATACCAAACTGAATATTCAGTTTAAGACAGATCTGCACTTTAAAAAGGTAAAACAGCAACCTAGCACCACACAAAAATGATCATATCTCACTCATTTCTAACCCTATTGACGTGAAATCAAATGCAAAACATTCCAATGATGATGACAATGAAGATGGATCACAAAAACTTCTCACAAAGACCCCTATTTATTTTGCACGGCTTCCAAAGCACTTACAAAGTGAAATTGCCTGCAAGCAAGGGCGATTTACTTTAGATAATTCATAGACTTCAAATAAAATTCTAGAAACTTGCACAAATGGTCGCCCTACATAGGAAAATAGATTGGAACAGTACCCAGAACAATATTATTTATGTTTCTTGAGTTGTGAGTAAAAACAACCTACAGCCATACAAAACCAGCAACTCTAAAATTGACAGAAAATACAATAACTCAACTACAAAATGTGAGAAGAACCAACTACAATGAAAGGAAACCAACTACAACTAAACCTCTCAACTAGTTGCTGTCTTTCAAGCAAGAAGAAGAGCCAAGCTAGGAGGCTTACATTCCTCGAAGCAATCCCAAAGCCAATCCGGCAGCATAACTTTGCAAATTCATTAGATAAACAAAATGAGGACCCCGAGCTCCAATTTATAACTTCCGAAGAGCTTTCTAGAAGGTGCGCCCTAATCCCAAGCTGCTTTTAGGTTTAAACTTTGACCCAAACACTTTCTTCCCAATGGCGTACTTTCCTTGTGAAATATTAATCACTTCTCTTTTTTAAATAAAATATAATCTCCTTCAAAAAGGCGTCCATTTTCCCTTTGAGCAATTATAAACTTTAGAAATATTAAAATATTTCCTTCATGAGAAAATACCCCTCAAAGTCCCCTTCTTTAAAACAACTGTTAAGTTATAACACTAGGCCAAGGGGTGTTTTAAAAATAAAACATTTTGACTTAAAATAACTTATATCTTCGAAATGAACCCCTTAAGCCAAAAATGAGAATTACCCAATGAATTGCCAGAAGAGGAAAGTTGACTGGATTGATGCCGACAGGACCACTACTAAAATTAGAATTTACTAAAAATAGTAAATTCCTAAAGATGCTCAGAATGCCAAGAAAAACATACCACTGCGAAGCCCTCTGAAAACCCAGAAGGAATCCAGAATCCAAACACCCAAACTCCAACAAGCAAAACCCTGAATCTTCAAGAGAACCCATCAAACAGTCGGAAACCCTATGACTAGCCGACAACACACTGGGAATAGGCTACCAATCACTGAAAAGTGAAGAGCTAAAAACGGGGACATTACAGATGATCCAATGCCGGAACTGTAATGAATGGGATCACTTTGCGAGGGATTGTCAGAGCGGCCAAGGCAACAGGGGAAAACTGTGCAAGTGGTGTGGACCGGGTGATCATGAAGACACCGACTGTCCGAAGCAAAAAGGAAGTATCAATATGCTGGAGATAGCCGACGAAGAAGTCTTGGCGATTACGAGGGCGCAGTCAAAAAGGGCAAATTATCCAGACCCTCGCACGGAGAAGGAAAGATTTTGAGAGGCCAAGACAAAAGTAGAAGAGGCAATGGCGAATGAAGGCAAGAACTCTAAAGCTACCAGTACGTTGCTACAGTCGGAGTCGGAGAAGAATATCGTACGGCAGGTGCTTCACACAACCGTACCCATTAAGGTAACTGATCTCTTGCAAATGATGCCTTATCTCAAAGTAGCGCTTACAAATGTTAGTGAAGAAAATCTTCATAAGGGTTCACCAGAACGTACGCCGGAAGTGGTAGCCGAGACTGCAGATCCAATGCTACTCGCAGTAAGCATCGGGAGGAAACCAGCCGTCGTCGAGATGGAAATCTTGGGAATGAAATTATCTAACACTATCGTCGATGGAGGTTCGGGAGTAAGCGTACTGCCAGAAGAGACTTGGAAGTGTTTGGGCAAGCCAACTCTTTGGCCCCCAACATTCCACCTCGTGGGAGCAGATCAACATGGCATCAGACCGCTGGGTACACTAATGGAGCAGAAGGTCTTGATCGGCACGCAGCTGTTTCTGCTGAATTTTGTAGTCATCCCACTGGAGAAAAAGGCGTACAATGCACTCTTGGGACGGGGATGGTTGATCGCTGCCAAGGCAACCCACAACTGGAAGCGGAATACACTCTCAATAGAAAATTGGGGGAGGAAATACACCATTGATCTAAAGAACCAGGCCGTCAGTGAGGATCTAGCATCTTCGGCATCGGAATCCGGAGGAGACTCAGATGGTGATGAGAGAAAGTTAATGGAACCAGATGAAGAAGGGGTACTAGAGATTGGAACTTGCTCGGAAGATGAGACCAGTTCACTGAGCGGACTGTTTCACTGGCAGATGGAGGATTATGAAGTCTTCCACCCGGATTGCAACATGCTGCAGGTCAAGGAGGGGGAAGCAGAAGAAGACAACGGCTCGACCAGTGAAACATTTCCACCTGAGTACGGAGAATATAAAGAAGGTATGGCAGAATTGGATGTGACGCCAGCCCACAAGTTTGAACAGGACAAAATCATTAAGTACGAGGAACCAACGCTGAAAAAGGTAAACCTTGGGGAATCAGCCAAACCTAAGGAGATTTTTGTGGGTGATGATTGGAACCCTGTCCTGAAAGCGACAGCGTTCAGAATCTTCATGGAATATAAAGATGCTTTCGCTTGGACGTACAAGGATTTAAAAGGCGTACCACCGGAGTTATGTGTGCACAGGATTCCTCTCGTACCGGGAGCCCAGCCCGTACGTAAGCGACAGTACAGAATGAACAAAAACTATGCTGCTAAAGTACAGGAGGAGATTGAGAAGATGCTGGAGGCTGGCATCATTTTCAAGGTGGAGGTCAACGAGTGGGTATCGCCGATCGTCATATCATTGAAGAAAGAGAAGGAGCAAATTAGAATCTGTGTTGACTTTCGTAGTCTGAATGCAATGACTATCAAGGATCCATTTCCCATTCCCTTCACTGACTCGATTCTGGAAGAAGTTGCCGGGCATGAAATGTACTCCTTTCTAGATGGCTTCTCAGGTTACAATCAGATCAGTATCACTAAGGAGGGCAAATTAAAGACTACATTCGTGCTCAAGGACAGGGTGTACGCATACAACCGAATGTCGTTTGGATTATGCAACGCACCAGCTACATTCCAAAGGATAATACTCCACATTTTTGATAAAATGTCGGTAGGTAATTTCAAAGTCTTCCTCGATGACTGGTCAATTTATAGTGATAAGGAAAAACATTTGAAAGCCTTAGGCGAGTGCATGGAATGGTGTAGAGCAGCCCACCTTGCCTTGAATCCGAAGAAATGCAAATTTATGGTGCCGCAAGGGAAGTTGCTCGGACACATTGTGTGCAAAGCTGGGTTGAAAACAGATCCTGACAAGGTGCGAGTCAGCATACAGATGGAGGCTCCGGAGAACATCACTGGTGTGAAGTCCTTCCTCGGGCAAGTGGGATACTATCGGAGATTCATTAAAAATTTTGCCCAAGTGTCGTACCCTCTCGACCTACTGACGAGGAAAGGCCAACCATTTATATGGGCCAAAGAACAGGAGAAGGCATTCCAGGAACTGAAGGATCGATTGACCAGCTCACCCTTATTGATGTATCCGAACTGGGATAGGGAGTTCCACGTACATGTAGATGTTTCTAATTTTGCCATCGGAGCAACCCTAGCACAAGTGGGAGCACACGGGTTGGACCACCCGGTATTCTTTGCCAGTTGGCTACTTTCAAAAGCAGAAAGGAATTACAGTACGACCGAGCGTGAGGCACTAGGAATGGTTTACTCCGTACAGAAGTTCAGGCATTACCTCCTAGCCACGCCGTTCACTTTCTATGTGGATCACCAAGCTTTGATGTACCTGGTAAACAAGCTGATTATCCAAGGACAGGTGAGTAGATGGTTACTTTTGTTGCAAGAATTTACGTTCACCATCATCGTACGACCGGGAAAGAGCCATGTTATTGCCGATCAATTATCCAGAATCCGGTCAGGCGAACCTTCCGAGGGAGGGGTGAATGAAGACTTTCCGGATGCACATCTATTCGAGATTGCAATATTGCCCTCATGGTACGAGAAGATTGGAGAATATCTGTCTACATCCACATTCCCGAAAGAAATGCCACCAGCTGAAAGAAGGAAGCTCGTACTGAAAAGTAAGACATTTCAGTTGATCAATGGTTTACTCTACAAGATGGGACCCGACCAGATCCTCCGGAGATGTGTCGTCGAAGAAGAAATACCTGGCGTGCTAAAGGAGGCACATGAAGAGCTAGCTGGTGGCCATATGGGACCAGATGCTACAGCAAGGAAAATCCTCTTGGCAGGCCTATGGTGGCCAACGATGCACATTGATGCCAAGGTGTGGGTGTTTGGCTGCGACACTTGCCAGAGAGTCGGGAAACCATTAAAACGGGACTTCATGCCACTGCATCCCTCACAGCCGCAAGAATTGTTCGAACGATGGGGGTTGGATTTCATTGGACCATTGAAGGTGAGTCACCTGCATCGATGCCGATATATTGTGGTTGCTACTGAATATCTGACGAAGCGGGCGGAAGCTCGAGCGTTGCCAGACAATACAGCACAAAGTACGGCAAGATTCATCTACGAGCAAATAGTAACACAGTACGGCATCCCCATTCGGATCACGAGTGATCGTGGAGGGCATTTCGTTAATCATGTTATCAGGTTGATGACGACGGAGTTCCGAATTTTTCACAATCTGTCGAGTCCGTACTACCCACGAGCTAATGGCCAGGCGGAGTCTATAAATAAGGTGCTCGTATCAGTGATTCACAAATCATGTGGCGTGGAAGAAGCTGACTGGGAAGAAAGGTTACCAGCCGTCCTATGGGCATATCGTACAACGTACAAGGTAACAACGGGCCACACGCCTTTCCAATTAATGTACGGTCAGGAGGCGGTGATGCCGATGGAGTATATGGTACCAAGCCTCAGGATAGCCGTGGAGAATCGGCTGGGCGATACTGAAAGTTTAAAGGAAAGACTATACCAACTAAATAAGCTGGACGAGCGAAGGGTGATGGCACAATGGGCGACGGAGAACATGCAACAGCGACGGAAATATTGGCACGACAAGCATCTCCGACGAATGAATTTCCGACCGGGACAGTTAGTTCTGAAATATAACGGCCGTAACGAGATCAAACCGGCGAAGTTTAAAGTTCGTTGGTTGGGACCGTTCCGAGTACGGGAAGTAGGTGACAATGGTTCTATAAAGTTAGAAAATCTAGATGGGTCACTGATATCGGAGGCAATCAACGGATCGAAGCTAAAGCCATATCAGGAGAGAAAAGAGAAGAATACTATCGCCATCAACATGTTGGGCTATGCCACAAAGGAAGATTGGCCTGTGCAATGTGAAGGCCCGAGAAAACAAGACTGGGGACCAAGAGGTCTCGAATATGTAGCAGACGATGACTAGGCAGAATCAGGCCGAGATCAAATAATTGAAGAAAGGTTGGCAGAGAAGCGAGTGGAAGGAATTGCAGTACCACGAATACACAAGCACCTAACTAATGCAGTGTTCGGAACCCCTGCCCTTTGGCGTCGATTGGGGGGACACTGGCACTATGTGGCCCCTTATGAAGGAGTAAAACGGGGATATATAGCCAAGGACTTGGACAAGGAAGCCCAAGCAGAAAAGGAGAAACAGGCAGGCCAAGAACAAGATGAGTCCCAAAAGGATGACGAGGAATGGACTGATGAGCAATGGGATGCTTACTTCGAAAAAAAGGCCCTTTGCTTAAAGACAGTGTTGAGGACAGAAGATACATTTGTGTCAACGGGGGACGGGTATACAGAAGACCTTCTGAAACAAATGCGTCGAGAAAGAAGAAAAATACCAAGGGTTAGAAAGATAGCAACTCAAGATGGACTCTGGAAAATAATTCCTAACCTAGCCGGACCACCAACAGTGCAAGGCGACGATGTTACGTGGTATCAACAATATGGCAAAAGATACATCGACGGAAGTTTTCAAGGTATTGGTCTTGCCCCTTTACTTGATAAATGGTTTGATATAGAATATATAGGAACGTGCTGTGAGGAAGAATGTTATAAAAGGCCACCACACACATGTAAATGGTACTACACCTCAGAATTAAAAGTTCGGACACACAACGAAGCTAGAGGGATGAAAAGAAAAGAAGAGAGAAGGGAGGAGAGAGAAAATAATCAAAAATTGAAAAAATTAAAGATAGAAGAGCAAAAAATTAAAAGATATAGACAAATGAAAGATAGAAAAATAAATGAAGAAAAACGAGGTAAATGGAGGAGAGAGGACAGAGAAAACGAAAATAAAAGAATTTGGGGTAAGGAATTAAAAGGAGTTGAAAAGAGGGAAATAATATTAAAGGGAAAAAATAAAAGTATTAATACGATGGATATACTATATGGATTTATAAAAAATAAAAGAGGCAGACGTACGGGAAAAATAAAGCCGACTAAAGGAAGGAGGATTAAAATCAACATTAAAGTGAGAGCCTTGGCCATCATACGCCGATGGAGAAAAGAGGTTCAAGGGAGAAAAAATCAGCGAAGTATTAAAAGAGGCAAAGGGCAAGATAGCCGAATCATAGAAAAAGGGGATGAAGTGCGACCATTCAGAATACTCGGCAGGAAGACAGTGACACACAGGTGGACTAGGGTACGGCAACAGGGACTTGAAACACAACATCTTTCAGCTTATTTACAACTCGTACGGCATCAGGGATTCTACATTCAGCATAATTCGCCAGACAAGGAAGTCGTACGGCATCTAAAGTACCTCAAGGCCGTACGGGGTTCTACTAAAGCCTCTCAAATCACACGTCAAGGGTTGATCATCTCATTTACTTGATTTGTGGAGGTCGTACGGCCATTACAAATTGGAAATTGTGCCAAATTCTACATCGTACGGCATCTTGTTGATTTCTTTCAAGTCGTACGGCATCTTGTTGATTTCTTCCAAGGCGTACGGCATCCAAAGGGTAGCTTCATCGGGCAAGGTTTGGCATCCTCTGTAATGTCCCCTTCTCATCAGTGATCAGCATTGGCATTCTTCAGTCTATTCCGGAACCCGTAGACTGGAATGAGGTGGAAATTAGGGTTTCATGGGCTTGGCTTTTGTAGCATTTCATTTTATTTACTATTTTTAGTAAATGATGGTTGAGGCAGTATGCAGTTGGTTGTCTTCAGTCTTCTCTTCAGTGAGCATATTACTGGTTGTTTCAATATCTTCCTCTCAAGCTTAATTGTTGAAATCTACTAAGTATTGGCATAAGTGTTATAATTTTCAATTGACCCCTTGGCCTAAGGATACAACTTGCAAGTTGTTTTAAAAAGGGGACTTGAAGGGTACGCCTTGTCATAAGGTGATAATAATATTTTATATTTTTGAATTTATGCTTGGAGGAAAGTGGACGCCACTTTATGAGGAATATATTTTATGAAATTTGAAAATAAGGAGAATTCAAATGGTTGTCTTTTGGCGTGCCAATTGAGGAAGTTGAAGAGTTTCTCATTTCTTATAAAATGAAGACTTGACTCCAGCATTTGATATCCATCAATTACCTTATTGTTATGCTGTCAAAATGACTATGGACATTTTGCTATTGCTTCGAGGATGCTACCTCCTAGCCCCTTCCCAATTTCGTGTTTGAAATACAACACCTAGTTGGAACATTGCTGCTTCTCACATCAGACTAGCAGATTGAGCAACAAAGGTTGAGAATTTTGGAGAGTTTTACAGTTTTGAATTTCCTGGTTTTGCTACAGCTGAAGCTGTTTTCTGTTCATAGCTTGTGGAGTGATTTTATTTCAGTTCTGGGTGTTTGAGCAATCTGATTGTTGACTTGAGGCGCCAACTTCCACCAAAAAGCAGATTTTAAATTGAAGTTGTTGATTTTATAATGCAAAATCGATTTTCTCAAGGGGCCGTACTTTTTCATTGCATTGGGAATTGTGCCAGAAATAAATGAAGGCCATTTGCTGCTGTTTCTTCCTCCTGGTTTGGTCGCCTATCTTCTGAGATGCATTTGCAACAAATTTCAATCAATTTGGAGGTGAAATGAGTGAGTTATGAGTTTTTTACTGTTTTCCAGTTTGCTGTTCTAAATTTCCAGAACTCAGGAATTTGCATCAGATTTATCAGTTTCCAGTTTAATCACTTTTTCAGTCATTGGAAAGCAAAGAACATTGTTAGAATTCATTCTTATATCCATATCTCACTTCTATATCATTGTAATTCATTTATTTGCAGTCATGTTGAAATTGTAAGGTTCTGATTAGTAGTACTAATCTAACCGTTATTATTGCTGCAACTATTTGATTTAATTCTCATTAAAGTCCCCTGGATGGTTTACCGCCAGTGTGGTTAAAATTGTTTGTAAATCTTGTACCCACTTAAGTGGTGAATCCCCACAGTTCTGTGGATGCCCGCCGCAGCGGATGAATTACTTTCATTTGTAATCTTTTCCCCCCACTGTTTGGTGGTAGCGTGGAATTGTTTCTCATGGCTGGTTATCCGCCTGATAGTTCTTAATTTCAATTTCTAGACTCCGTCATATGTTAGCACCTCGCCCTCAGTGGGATCTTGAGTGCACATTCTTGACGTTGAGTAGTTCTTCTATTCCAATTCAGTTTCTTCAGTTCAAGCTTCAGCATCTTCCATTCAAGTTCAGATTTTTAATTTGAGGCTAACGCTAATCATATCATCTACTGCTGGTTATTTTGTGTTTTCCTTCGAAAAAATTGGTTAGCATATTTCAGTGGTATCAGAGCAGAAGACCCTGCCATCCTGTGGCTGATTGCAGTAGTGAACTGATGAGTGACAGAGACACAAGGCCATACACTAGAAGTCAGGCCAGAAATCAGCATCAGTTTCCGCCCGTTCCAGAGGCAGATACCTTCTCAGAAGTTCTAAGAGACCTTGGTAAAACAGTGGAAGGTTCAGATAATTCAGTGGAAGTGGTTGATCACACAACTGTCATAATGTCAGATTCAGTAAGAAAAGATAATGAAGAAAGGGATAGAGTGGAGAAGAAGTTTGACGGGATGATAGATATGATGTCCCGTTTGTTATCCAAGTTGGATCAGCAAGCAGCTCAGAGTATTATTCAGCCCCAAAATAACTCAGCTGGAGAAAATAGTGGAGTGAATGGAAATAATAACAGTGGCAGTCCTGAGGTGAATACTAGGGACAGAATTGTAGGTCAGCATACTACAATTCATAGTGGGTCATCCTCTAGACCCCTCTTTCCTGTTTTCACACCAAGGGAAGAGCAACAACCAGTTGAGGCTACTCCAAACTTTGCTGATGATGCTCGTCAAGCCTATATGGAGTATGTGTCCTTACCTCTTGACATGAGAGGAGCATGGACCTTTGATCAATTCATGAATCAAAGGAGTCGGAGAAATGGTGGTAGGAATGATCAACGTCCTCCTGCAGGCCCTAGAAATGATTTTTACCAAGCATTGGGAAAGATCACTATGGAACATTTTGATGGTGGTAACAAGTGTACAGCCAGGTCATGGGTGCAAAAGTTAGATAACTACCTCTCCCTTAGACCTATGCCGGAAGAAGATGCTATCAAATTTGCTACCTTGCACTTAGATGGCATAGCTCATGAATGGTGGACTCACGGTTTGGTCACTCTTGGCCACAACCTTATTCGCACTTATGGAGAATTTACAAATAAATTGATTGAGAGATTTGACACCAAAGATCCGGAATTGAAGTTTAGAGAATTGGCACAGTTAAAACAGCAAGGATCTTTAGAGAGTTATGTGGCTGATTTTCAGAGGTTGTCAGTAATGGTGCCCAACATTACTGAAAGAAGACTTGTAGTCCTTTTTGCTGAAGGTTTAATGGAGCCATTGAAGGGTTGGGTCAAAGCATTTGATCCTCCAACATTGGATGAAGCTATCAAGAAAGCTAGGAGCATGGAATTGGCAGCCCCAAGACCTAAATTTCACTCAAGAACATTCAGCCATAAGAAGGATAAAAAGCCATCTTCAAATCTGCCCAAGAAGTTTCCACCAAGGCTGTCCGAAGAGCTCAAAGAACAGCTTAGAAAGGATGGAGTTTGCTTCACTTGTCGTGAGCCTTGGGTGAAAGGCCACCGTTGCTATGGAAGAGGCAAAGTAGTTCAAATGGAGGGCTATTCTGATTATGGATCAGAATCTGATTCGTCTGATCAGCAATACGAATCAGCAAGTAGTGAAGGTGAAGAAGTTCAAGAAGATAAGTCCGAAGAGGTTGGAGATAGTAGTGCTTTTGCACAACTATCCAGTTTTCAAAAGAATGAATCTTTTAGGGTTCATGGAGTGGTAAATTCACAAAGGATAGTTGCCCTAATTGATACTGGAGCAACTCACAATTTTAT
Organism: Sequoia sempervirens; assembly: GCA_007258455.2. NCBI lineage: Eukaryota > Viridiplantae > Streptophyta > Pinopsida > Cupressales > Cupressaceae > Sequoia > Sequoia sempervirens. The sequence continues at coordinate 127,250 of VDFB02269656.1, read as the reverse complement.
TGATGAAGGGCTAGTTGCTAGAAAAGGTTTAAAGACTGAAAATTTTGATGGTTTCAAAGTAATGGTTGCGGATGGTTTCACTATGTCTTGCACAAGGAGAATCCCTAATCTATCTTTGCAATTAGGGAATCATGAAATTAAGGATGATTTTTATGTGGTGGGTATAGGAGACACTGATGTTGTGTTGGGCATACAATGGCTGCGATCTCTTGGTGAGATCACATTGAATTTGCAAACCATGGAGCTGAAATTTCAGTCTAATGGAAGGAAGGTTGTTTTAAGAGGGATGTCAAATGGAGGCCCTCGAATTGTTTCGTTGAAAAGGATGGAAAGGCTGATCCGCCATGATCAAGTTGAATGGGCTGCTGAATGTATGGTTTTACCAGCTGATCCGGTTGAGGAAAAAAGGCAATATCATCCTGATATTCAAGCCTTACTTTCAAAGAAAAGTAAAATCTTTGGAAGCTTACCTCCTGGAAGACCTCCTGAAAGAGGTTCTGAACATGTGATTGAATTAGAAGAAGGAGCAAAACCAGTCATTACTACACCTTACCGCTATCCAAAGAGGCAGAAAGATGAAATTGAAAAGGCCATCAAGGAGCTGTTGGAAAGTGGTTTTATTAGACCAAGCAAGAGTCCATTTGCCTCAGCAGTAGTGCTGGTCAAAAAGAAAGATGGTACAATGCGTATGTGTGTTGACTATCGCGCATTAAATCAGAAAACCATCAAGAATAGATATCCTATCCCTAGGATTGATGAGCTCATTGATGAGCTCCATGGGGCAATGTTCTTCTCAAAGATTGATCTTCGTTCAGGATATCACCAAATCAGAATGAGGGAGGAGGATATAGAAAAGACAGCATTTAGATGCCACTTTGGGCATTTTGAATTTCTTGTCATGCCTTTTGGTTTGACAAATGCTCCAGCCACATTCCAATCTTGTATGAACAAGATTTTTAGACAGCAGTTGAGGAAGTTTGTGCTCATCTTCTTCGACGATATTCTCATATTCAGTAAGTCTTGGGAAGAGCACCTTAAGCATTTGGAAGAAGTGCTTACCATTTTAGAGGCGGAATGTCTATTCGCCAAAGAGTCAAAGTGTGAGTTTGGGATGGAAGAACTTTTATACCTTGGCCACATTATCAGCTCAAAGGGTGTGAAAGTGGATCCAGAAAAGATAAGGGCCATTCTTGATTGGCCAACTCCTAAGACTATTTCTCATTTGAGAGGTTTTTTAGGGTTATGTGGATTCTATAGAAGATTTGTAAAAGGTTATTCTCATCAAGCTGCACCTTTGACAGATCTTACAAAGAAAGGAGCTTTTCTTTGGACTAAGCAAGCACAAGAGGTTTTTGATAAGTTTAAACAAATCATGAGTTCGTGTCCAGTATTGGCACTTCCGGATTTCTCAAAACCTTTTGAATTACAATGTGATGCTTCAGGAGAAGGAGTTGGAGCTGTCCTAATGCAAGACAAACATCCTATTGTCTTCGAGAGTAGAAAGTTGAGAGGGGCAGAAAAAACTTACTCTATTTATGACAAAGAGATGCTTGCTATCATGCATGCTTTGTCTAAATTCCGTCAATACTTGGTGGGAAGTAAATTTGTTGTTAAGACTGATCACAACAGTCTTAAACATTTCATGCGCCAAAAGGAATTGAATGAAAGGCAGCAAAAATGGGTAAGTAAACTCCAAGCATATGACTTTGACATTGAATATGTCAAAGGAAAAAATAATATAGTTGCTGATGCACTTTCTAGAAGGCCTCATTTGCAGTCAATTTGTGAGTTATCAGCAGATTGGAAAGAATTAATTGCTGCTGATTATGTTAAAAATCAGTTTGCAACCAGCTTGTTAGAAGGTCAATTGGTTGATGGAAGGTATAAGTTGGTTGATGGATTAATTTATTATAAAGATAGAATCTTTTTAGTACAAGAATCTAAGCTTAAGAAAAAGATTCTACAAGCTTTTCATGATGTTCCCCTTGCTGGTCATCAAGGGATTTTCAAGACTTACAAGCAGATTCGTGAACGATTCACTTGGAAAGGTTTGAAAGATGAAGTCTTGAATTACATTAGAGAGTGTCCTACTTGTCAAAGGAATAAAAATGAACACTCTTTTCCTGCTGGTTTACTTCAGCCCTTGCCTATTCCAAATCAGAAGTGGGAAAGTATTGCCATGGATTTTATCACGGGGTTGCCCAAGGTGCAAGGACGTGACTGTATATTTGTTGTGGTTGATAGACTAACAAAATTTGCTCATTTCTTTGCTGTTACCACTTCATTTACAGCAGCTCAAGTGGCTGAGTTGTTTTTTAGAGAGGTGTTCCGTTTGCATGGGTTGCCTAAAACAATTGTCAGTGATAGGGACAGCAAGTTCCTAAGTGTTTTTTGGCAGGAGATCTTCAGATTGAGTGGGACAGTGCTTACTCCAAGCACAAGTTATCACCCACAAACAGATGGGCAATCAGAAATTGTTAACAAGTGGTTAGAGGGCTACCTAAGGAACTATGTTTCAGGACAGCAGCGAGCTTGGATTAAATGGCTTCATTTAGGAGAGTATTGTTACAACTCTTCTTATCACATGTCAATTAAGATGTCTCCTTTTAAGGCTCTTTATGGTTATGAGGCTACTAACTTTGTTGATCTAGTGTTTGGTGATAGTAGAGCCCCACAGGCTTTGGATATGTTGCAACAAAGCCAGGACATCTTGAAGACTCTTAAGGAAAATCTGCAACAAGCTCAGAATCAGCAGAAGTTATACGCTGATCAGCAGCGTGTGGAAAGGTCTTTTGAAGTTGGGGACATGGTCTATTTGAGGCTTCAGCCATATAGACAATCTTCTCTCAAGAAGAGTGGTGCAGAAAAGTTAAAGCCACGCTTTTATGGTCCTTTCAAAATCACCAAAAGGATTGGTGAAGTTGCTTATGAGTTGGAACTTCCAACTGAAAGCAAAATACATAATGTTTTTCATGTGTCTCGCCTCAAGAAGGCAATTGGACACAATGTGGTGGCTACATCAGAATTACCTCCATTGGATGAGGAAGGTCATTTAGTGTTGATTCCAGAAGAGATCCTTGACACTAGAGAACGTTCTTTGAGAAGAAGGACAATCAAAGAATATTTGGTGAGATGGAGGAATTTGCCTATTGAAGATGCTACGTGGGAAGGTGAACAGATTTTGTTGCATCCATCTTTGCAGTTGCTTGGGGACAAGCAATTTCGAGGAGGGCGGACTGTAATGTCCCCTTCTCATCAGTGATCAGCATTGGCATTCTTCAGTCTATTCCGGAACCCGTAGACTGGAATGAGGTGGAAATTAGGGTTTCATGGGCTTGGCTTTTGTAGCATTTCATTTTATTTACTATTTTTAGTAAATGATGGTTGTGGCAGTATGCAGTTGGTTGTCTTCAGTCTTCTCTTCAGTGAGCATATTATTGGTTGTTTCAATATCTTCCTCTCAAGCTTAATTTGTTGAAATCTACTAAGTATTGGCATAAGTGTTATAATTTTCAATTGACCCCTTGGCCTAAGGATACAACTTGCAAGTTGTTTTAAAAAGGGGACTTGAAGGGTACGCCTTGTCATAAGGTGATAATAATATTTTATATTTTTGAATTTATGCTTGGAGGAAAGTGGACGCCACTTTATGAGGAATATATTTTATGAAATTTGAAAATAAGGAGAATTCAAATGGTTGTCTTTTGGCGTGCCAATTGAGGAAGTTGAAGAGTTTCTCATTTCTTATAAAATGAAGACTTGACTCCAGCATTTGATATCCATCAATTACCTTATTGTTATGCTGTCAAAATGACTATGGACATTTTGCTATTGCTTCGAGGATGCTACCTCCTAGCCCCTTCCCAATTTCGTGTTTGAAATACAACACCTAGTTGGAACATTGCTGCTTCTCACATCAGACTAGCAGATTGAGCAACAAAGGTTGAGAATTTTGGAGAGTTTTACAGTTTTGAATTTCCTGGTTTTGCTACAGCTGAAGCTGTTTTCAGTTCATAGCTTGTGGAGTGATTTTATTTCAGTTCTGGGTGTTTGAGCAATCTGATTGTTGACTTGAGGCGCCAACTTCCACCAAAAAGCAGATTTTAAATTGAAGTTGTTGATTTTATAATGCAAAATCGATTTTCTCAAGGGGCCGTACTTTTTCATTGCATTGGGAATTGTGCCAGAAATAAATGAAGGCCATTTGCTGCTGTTTCTTCCTCCTGGTTTGGTCGCCTATCTTCTGAGATGCATTTGCAACAAATTTCAATCAATTTGGAGGTGAAATGAGTGAGTTATGAGTTTTTTACTGTTTTCCAGTTTGCTGTTCTAAATTTCCAGAACTCAGGAATTTGCATCAGATTTATCAGTTTCCAGTTTAATCACTTTTTCAGTCATTGGAAAGCAAAGAACATTGTTAGAATTCATTCTTATATCCATATCTCACTTCTATATCATTGTAATTCATTTATTTGCAGTCATGTTGAAATTGTAAGGTTCTGATTAGTAGTACTAATCTAACCGTTATTATTGCTGCAACTATTTGATTTAATTCTCATTAAAGTCCCCTGGATGGTTTACCGCCAGTGTGGTTAAAATTGTTTGTAAATCTTGTACCCACTTAAGTGGTGAATCCCCACAGTTCTGTGGATGCCCGCCGCAGCGGATGAATTACTTTCATTTGTAATCTTTTCCCCCCACTGTTTGGTGGTAGCGTGGAATTGTTTCTCATGGCTGGTTATCCGCCTGATAGTTCTTAATTTCAATTTCTAGACTCCGTCATATGTTAGCACCTCGCCCTCAGTGGGATCTTGAGTGCACATTCTTGACGTTGAGTAGTTCTTCTATTCCAATTCAGTTTCTTCAGTTCAAGCTTCAGCATCTTCCATTCAAGTTCAGATTTTTATTTGAGGCTAACGCTAATCATATCATCTACTGCTGGTTATTTTGTGTTTTCCTTCGAAAAAATTGGTTAGCATATTTCATCCTCTCAGTTGGCACGGATCCATGATATCTTAATCATATGGCGAAGATTGGCTCTTTCTACACAGCAAGAATTGGTTCCCTCAACCGTACGGCTTCTCCAGTGTTTTGAGGTCGTACGATTTCTTTGCCATCTTCCAGTCGCCCAATATTCAGTATTTTCTCAAGACGTACCGCACTCTTCCTCAGGGTTTGGCATCGTACGGCACCCTCATGTTCTTGGCAGTATACGGCTCTTTCACTCAGTAGGTTTTCAAATCATACGACTTCCTCATTTACCAGAATTTCACAGTATACGACTTCATCATTCTCAGAATTGCCAAGCCGTACGGATTCCCCAGGCTTACCAAGTCGTATGGATTTTCAAGAGTTGCCAGGCCGTACGGATTTCACAAAATTGCCAGATCGTACGAATCCTTCAAAGCGTACGGATTTCACAAAATTGCCAGATCGTACGGATTTCTAAAGTCGTACGGATTTCAAAGAGCCTGCAAAGCGTACAGCATTTCTAGCCTTTACCTGATTTCGGCAGTTTTGATAATTTCTGCAGTTTTGATCAGTTCGGCAGTTTTGATAATTTCGGCAGTTTTGATCAGTTCGGCAGTTTTGATAATTTCGGCAGTTTCTACAACTATCTCGAGATTTATAAAATTTGTTGGAATTGCCGAACTGATAGAAAGATGGACAAGCGCAAGAAGGCTGTGCAACACAAGCCAAAGGTAGCCTCGGCTGGAAAAAGAAAGAGGATGGACGCTGATAGCGAGACAATGACATGGGAGAACCTAACTGGCAACGAGTGCAAACAGTGGTGGCGAAGCACTCCTGATGACCACTCCTTGAAGGTTGCGCTTCGACACGCTCGGGTAGACAAAGCTGTGATAGTGCCCTTCTTCAATTCTTGGGAGTTTGAGCCTTGGCTGAAGGCAATGGTGGACAACTATTGCAGGCATACACACAAATCGGTGATTGATTACAGAGGTTGGCGAGTGACCATTTCATTTTGGCCGCAGGACTTCGAGCGAGTGTTTGGCGTACCAGCTTTGAGAATAGGGGTTAACAAACCCAAGAAGATGACACAGGAGCACAAGGAACTGTTGGTCAAACAGGTGTGTCGAAGTGATTTGACAGCGGAGGAACAGAATACCATATGGAGTGTTGGCAATCGAGGTCTCCGAAAACACTACTTGGCAACGGCGGAATGGAAGTGCTTGCTGGACCTAATGAAATGCCGACTCACAGGTGCCAGCCGAGCGTCGAATATTGCTATCTGGATGGTGGACTACATGGTCGGACTCCGCGTCGGCCGAGTATACAACTGGGCGAGGTTCCTTACAGAGTGGATGAGAGATTTCTTATCGCAGAGGCATAAGGCCTTCTACATGACGCAGCATGCTATAACCCTCTTTCTCGATGCCGTTCACAAACAAGTGCCCGAAGGCAATTGGAGTTTGCAGCCACTTACTCACCTGGATTCTGGGTTGCCGACAGTATTTTACTGGTCCGAACTGGAAGCGAAGCAAGCCGGCGAGGGCACGGCTTCAGGAAAGAAGAGGAAACAGAAGGAGGCGTCGATGGAAGAGGAAACATCAGAGGAGGAGGCCTCTGAGCAAAGTGATGCATCTGACAGGGATGAGCCCATTGATTTATCTTCCTCGCCCTCGGAGTCTAGTCCACCAGCCGATGAGGAGGTGTCCGTCGCCATAGGGAGTCAGGAAGCAGGAGAGATCACCATACCATTGTTGCAGCCGGCAGGGTTTACTCTTCCCACACCACCAGCCAAGAAGAACACACACTCAGTGACATTCACTCTTCCTGTTTCCCCAGTCGGAGCCGGGCGAATGTTGAGGGTAGCTGCTTCACTACCAGGTGCATCGCCAGGGTGGGCACCACTTGCCACCACGACATCGTAGGGAGCAGTCACTGTATCGGCAGGTTCCACTGCCTCGGTCGAGATATTGCCAGCGGCTTGTTCCCTTACACCACCGCCAGGATCGGCAGCATTAGGAGTGGCGATCTCAGTAGCAGGAACTAGGGGAACAATGGCGGCCACTAAGGAGACTACTCTAGCCCCAGGAGCACCCGGGGTAGCCCAAATTGATAGCTGGTTGGGATCAGTAGGCCTCACCTTGGAAGTGGCCGAGCAACCAGAACAGCCAAAACAGCGGGAGAAGAGTCCATCGGAGGGACTAGGGGGTGAGGAAGGACCAGTCGTTCATACCCAGCAAAGTGAGACGGCCAGACTTGGCGAGGATGTACTTGCACACCCAGAGGTTAGAACAGAAGAGGCACCAGGGACAGCCATACATGAGCCTCAGCAGATGGTAGGGGAACCGCCCCAGGAGAAGACAGAACCTGGCGATGAGGAGGACGAGGAAGGTGACTCTACGGAGGGACTCGTCGTGGAGATGTCACAACCAGACCCATCAGACCCACTAGGCACGGTGCAACGATATGTACAAGAGCTAGAGCATATGGGCAGGTTGATGATCCGAGTGGGACAGGTTTCCAGAGACCTCAGGATTGGCCGATCTCCTCTAGTGGGCCAGGAAGTTCAGTGCATCCGAGGATTTGTACAGATGGGGTGTGAGGCTGAGTTCTCACGGATATTCGGCGAGGGGTGGCCAACAGGAGAGACTCCTGCAATGATGCGAGCCTGGCGGGGTCGACCACCGAGACTAGTAGGGCGAGACGCCGGGGTTCTGGAGAGCTTATATCACATAGAGCTTGCTTTTCGGGATGTCTTTATTCTCATGAAACGTCAAGTATTTTCTACTGAGGTAGCGGTTTCATGAAGAGTGGACGCCTATAGACTCCTGCAGAGGGTTAAGGACGAATGCACTGCTACCATAAAGAGCATCCAAAATGACTTGGCCGAACAAACTCAGCTTGCCAGTGAGAGGGGAGCTCGATTGGAGGCCTTGGAGTCTCGGGTGGTAGTCTTGGAGGAGGAAGCAAAGCAGAAAGAGGAAGCATGGAAGCAGCGAGTGAAGGCATTGGAGGATCAGTTGGCTGCAAAAGATGTTGATTTGGCGGCCAGGAGTGCAGAGGCAGAGAAGGCAAAGAGCGAACTGATGGAGGCAGCCCGTATGGTAATGGCGGCGAGGGAGAGGGAAATACTAGCAGATTGGCAGCTTCGCACACGTACCAAGGAGGTGAGGCAACTACGAGCAGAGCATTCTTCTACTACTCCGACGTCATCTGTACATCCAGGGACGCACTCCCTTCCCCCTACTTCTCAATGATCTTGTCTTGCTATATGTATGTCGTCTGGAAGACGACTTCTTTTGTGGGGGGGATGATGTTAGCAGTATATTTTACTTTGTTGTCAGCCGTAGTCGGCCTTGGTCGTAGTCGGCCAATTGCTAAATAAAACTATAGATTAGTAAAGAATAATGTCATGTACTTTCGGGAAATCATGTTCGGATTAATGTTAATGTTAATGTTGTTATGAAGCGTCGTGTCGGTTGGTTATCTAACCACCGCCGAATGTTATATGTAGCCTGTTGGGATAGTCGAGTGAGGAGTTATGAGTCATGTGCCGATGGTAATATTGTTAAGCATTGTGATACTCTGTGATTGTACATGATTTTTTCTGAAAATGAATAAAGTTTCTGGCATTCAAACATGATATTTTTCTGGATACTGTTTTATTCTATGTTCTGCACATGACTAGTTTGCCAGTAGTACATAAGATTTGAATTACATTCCGTAGGCAAACAAAACAATCGCAAAAACATCATTCATCTTGGTAGAGACTTCACATTCTCTAATTTTTCACATAAGGAAAATCAATTGAATCATGTTTCATGAACTACATTTTGCAATTCAGTAATTGTGATAATTTCCATTGGAATAGTGAACATAGACGTATATGATATCATTGATATGGCTTATTTGAATATTTTTCAACTATCAATTGGCATTTAATATTTATCTTTGGCATTTGGCATTGTTCAATGATCAAGTATCATACTATGAAATGATTTAGACTTTTAATTTTACAATTCTGTATATTTCTCTTATTTTTTTGTATATATATATATGCACACACACACACATACCCATACGTACCCAAACCCCTAAAAAAAATTTTCACGTACCCACGTACCGTGTTCTCGTACCCGCACCCGTCCCAGAACCCGAACCGGTAACTTAGGTGTTAAGTGAAAATTAAAAGTGGGAATATATCTTTTATCCCACATTGGCCAGGAAAGTGTTTGAGCTCTCACAAGGAAAGAATAAAAAGGACTTAAGAGCTCATTATCAGGCATCCAGATTTGAAATATTGCTTTGACATTTTCAGTTGTGGAGCCAAGGGTTTCTGCAGTTGTTCATTTGGCCATTGAAAACGAAAATTCTCAATTGGTAATGCGATTTTGACGTCGTGAAATATCATCTGAATTATCGCTGGTTGTGAGCTCTATCTCAGGAGTTCAACTTGGGCTTCATTGGAAAACTTTGTGGCCTTTGACCAAGTTTTGATGGTATTCATTTGGGGTTTGATTGAAGACATTTTGAGAGCATTTAGTCTTCGTCGATTTGGCTTTATAAAGACAAATTTACATCATATATCAGAGTACCAGCATTCTAATTTAATTATTAGTCACTCATAGCAGCAAAGAAAGAGCCACGATTTTCTTCATTTCACTCTTGATTGGCATTGATTTGACAAGGAGGTTCCAGCACTTCATTCTTAGGCATTTGTTGATGAGGTTGCATACGTTTTGAGGCAAGAAATTGGTGATAACAAATTATTTCAAAGGTCTGTCATAAAGAAACAAGGGCAGCTCTAACTAGGGGGCGATTTCATCAAGAGGCTGCAAATAAAAATCTAATAAAATTTGGGAGGCATCACTGGACAGGCCAAGACTCTTGGCTTACAATGTATCATTATTACCATGTCCAAATCAGATAACAATTGACAATTATAGCAGCAAGCTAAATGCAGACTTATGCAGCTATGAAGGACTGAAAATGTTGTGCTAACATGACTGAACTTACAATGCTCAACAAGAAGATTGAGTACTTATTAAATGAATTACAATGTCTAATATGAAACCTAGAGTTCGAAGGCTGCCTTGACAAGATAATTCGATGCACCCTAGGCTCAATGAATTTGCCTCCAAAAGACCAGCGTCTAGCCTTCTTGAACAGCAATTATGCTTCCAAATTTTTATTGGATTTTTATTTGCTACTCTTAGGTGGAATCGCACCTCTAGTCTAGCCGCCCCTGCTGCTGGTGATCAGACCTCTGTAACAATTTATTATGGCCACAAGACTCCCTCAAATCGCATTGGACATCATCTCCAATCTCCCATACATGAAGCGCTGCAAACACTAGAGAGAATCGATGCTCAACAAGGGAGAAATATGCAAAATCGTGGCTTCCACAAGCTGGTGTCAATGACTGATAATTAAATCAGAATGCAGGTACTCTGATAGATGATGTAAATCTATCTCTATAATGCCAAATCAATGAAGACTAGATGCTCTCAAAATGTCTTCAATCAAACCCCAAATGAATACCATCAAAACTTGGCCAAAGGCCACAAAGTTTTCCAATGAAGCCCAAGTTGAACTCCTAAGATAAAGCCCACAACCAGCGATAATTCGGATGATATTTCACAACCTCAAAATCGCATTACCAATTGAGAGTTTTCATTCTCAATGGCCAAATGAAACAACTACAGAAACCCTTGGCTCCACATGAAAATATCAAAGCAATATTCAAATCTGGATGCCTGAGAATGAGCTCTTAAGTCCCTTTTATTCTTTTCTTGTGAGAGCTCAAACACTTTCCTAGCCAATGTGGGATAAAAAATATATTCTCAATTTTAATTTTCACTTAACGCACTTTATAAAATTAAAGTGATTTTATTATTATAAAGATACATTATAACTTTATATTAACATTTAAATATTTTAATTATTCCTTAGTCACTTTAAAAATCACTTAAATGAGACCAAGGAGTTAACCACTGCATCCACTGCACATCCAACTGCCTTACTAAAAATAGTAAGGGTCCCTCTCTATCAACCACTGATTTACTATAAAGAGTAAATCCCTCATTATCTGATCAAACCAATGGTGTAAAGGATTGGCACTGCAAATGAAGCCTGTTCAAGTGCCTTGCTATAGATAGAAACCCTAACTGTCCTGAAATAGTCACTTACTATAAATAGTAAGTGTGCCAAACTGAGTCCAACGAAGGTCGAATCTGAACTCTCATTGATCACTGGAGGCGAAGCCATACCGAATACTACCAAATAAGGCCACCTAACCATTTGCTCTAGCCTACGAGTGTCAAGAATAGGCTAAACCATCCATAGTCATGTTCACGCTAAAAGGGGACATTACAGATATGATCTATGATACATTTATTGTTATTTATACTTATTGTTCTCATCAAACAACCATGGGAGGAGCAAGGGAGAAATTACCAATAGGTTGAGCAGATACTAGACATCTTCCTAGGTACGCCACTCCTTGATGGATGACTGTGTGTGGCACTTGGAGCCAGGGGGGTGATATCCTCCCTTGGGCCTAGGGAGAGGATGTCTACGAGCCTCCTATGGTAGCCTTTCCCCCAACCTCTACAAGGATTGTTTGTCAAGATGAATTGAAGGAGGAGGTTCAATCATAAGAAGGATGGATAAGGCAACAAGGCTAGGGAAAGCAAATACAAGTCGTCCGCCAAGTAGACCACCCCATGTTGGATGACTGTGTGTGTTGCATGAGGGCCAAGAGGGATGGTAAATCCGCTCTTGGGCTTGGTATGGATGGCTTCAGGCGGACCTATCGTGCTCCTCATCCTAATCCCATCATGATTCAACTTCCAATGTGCATTATGATATTGTGTGGCTTATATTTGAAATAGTTGAATGTTTACATGATCTAGTAAATAAAACATTGATTGTATATATTTGATTATATGAAATATATTTCAATATCATCTAACATGGTTGCAAGACCTAAACTAGGATTCATTTTTTTTAAAGCATCTAATTGGTGAACCATAACCCTAACTACACCTATCTTGTGATTCTAGGGTAAGATTTAAGGTTTCCTAAAAAGGGGACATTACAACAAACCTTTGACATCAATGACAAAATGTCCAACAAATGTTATATGTTAAGGTTCTATAATGTATATTATGCATGCGTTATCCACGTTTTCAAATGAATATTTAAAATTTCCCTATATATTTTAAAATTTCCCTATATTTTATATAGCCATCCCCTTTGTCGTCCCCCAGCCATCCCCAAATTTGACTTGAAAAATCGGGGACTTGGGGACCCATCCTGACATCCCTTGTCGTCCCCGTCCAAGAAACTCGAGGTAACACTGGTGTTCAATGATCAGTTGGATCCATTTGACACTCCTTATGTTTGATCGGTTTATTATCACACCCTGTCACTAACAGTAAGATCTTTATGATTTAATCTGATCATTATACACCTATGACATACATAGTGGCTTATGCACCAATCATGCATCCACATCCAAGAAACAATAAAGCCTTTCAATTTGGTCATCACAGAGATAGGGAGGGGTTTATGAAGATAGAGATGATTAAAACCATCTAAGCAGACAAAAAATATCATTACAATTGGATAACCGAGACAGTGTGTAATAAATAAATGCTACAAATATCTTAAGTATACACATACAAAGTAAACAATTTTTGAAACTTAAGTGTTTCTATTTCTTTTGCATATAAGAGTTTAAACAATATTGCTTGCAGAATTTTTCTTCAAAGATTAATAGGATTGGGCTAAGATCTAAGTGTAAAGAATCAGAACCTGACCTGGGTTTCAATGATGTTTCTACTAGTGATTTCCTGTATAACCGTCTAGCATATAGCTGTATGTTGGTAAAGACAATAAGTCAACAGAAATATAAGAAATTATAACAACCATTTTGTATGGTCCACACAGAATAATACCTGAGAATCCATGCGGCTTGTTCGTGGTCTTAGATTTCTTCCTCCCATCTCTGAGTTTGCTTTTGTCTCAAAGAGAGGATCCAGTAGATCTGGAACAGCTGAAGTATGTTTGTGATTGCAGACATCAATAGCTTCCAGCATTCTTCTATTCCAACTGCAAAATAATCCCCAAAATATGTCATCCAAATGCATAAGTCAGGAAGTCAAATGCATACCATTGGACACAGATACGGTATCCTACAAAACCTTCCTTACTCGTGAAGAAAAAAGAATCAATGAAATGCTACTACAATTACATATTTTACTTCCATAAAAACAGTGATAAAACATTTCCTTCAAACACCAAAGCAGATAACTACTTAGGAAGGAGAGCAATAGCCATAAGGACTCCAGCATCTATGATCCATGTGACAACCTCCACTGCATGTTCAATATACACATGTATGGTATCAGTAGATTCTCAAGAAAGTGTAACTGTTAAAATACAAAGTCAATAAGTAATAGAAATCTACTGGAAACTGTAAGAACTTTTTAAAAGTGAGAAAAACTTTGATCATGTTACAGATGTGTAATTACAACTTACAATCATACATGCGCATGCTAGCTGGCCATCCAAACAGATCATGAATCCCTTCCCCAATGGCAGCTGAAAGAAAAGGCTCCCAAAGTGAATCCCAGAATCATGACATTTCGACTATTAGATTCTGTGCCATCATAGTGAAAACTTTGATGATAATAAAAGAAGAAACCCTGCAGTGCCCCTTGTGCAGTTTCAATTTGTTTCCGAGTATGACATCAGAGTATCTAGAGATTTATAATTGAGGTAACAAGCTCATTGAGTCAAGGGGAGACACTTGATAATTACTAAATAATAATTAATTTACAGAATGAAAGCAAATTATCCAGAAGGAATAGGCTGTCGATAAGACAAGGAGAAACTTCCAGTTACATAAAAGATAAAATGTTTTACCTCTCTAATAAGGCTTGGAGATAACAGACCAATACAGCATGCTGAACATTATTGAAACATACAAAGCCTATATTCTCAGAAAAATAGAGCAAAAGTACCCAAAACACGGTACATTCATGAAAAACAACCACAAAATCAGAAAACCAAATATTTAATGGGAAAGCTACCTTTTACAAGAATGACCACTGAAGAGTCTAAAACAAAGAGATAACAAGAATACTTAAGAGTCAAAAATGAACAGATTATAAGAATAAACGAGAAATGTTTTCTGAAACAAACTTATAGGCTGCAAAAAAAAAAACTTTTCTAGTGTATGTTATTCTAAATATTCATTAGTAAAGCTGAATGTGCACCATTCTCAGTGCTAATTATGGAAGTCTAACCAGTTATAGGTTCCTTCCTATATACATCCCTTATTTTAAGCAAACATTGTAAACAATATCCAACTTATCCATATATATAGCACCCTCAAAAAAATTACAATAAGCTTTCACCCTAGTCTACCTCAAGTAGAAGAAATCATATTTTCCCATTAAAGCAAAAATAATCGTGACAGAAAAGCACTATATTAAAGAAATAAGAAAAATAGGTGTAAATGTTATCAAATTTTATCAGAGCTGGATCCTAAAAGACCTATGGGAATTCTAAGTCTGAAATTCTGTGTAATAATTCTAAGTCAGATTTGTGTTTCTATATTTGAATGTGCTGATTGCAAAACATTAATTGATTTCGATGTCTGCAAATAAAGGAAAGAGGTCTCATTTATATGTGAGAGACACGCCTCAAGGAGAGACGCGTCTCATGAGAGGACGTGTCTCCACAAAGTGGAGACACGTCCGCTCATGGGACGTGTCCCTTGAGCACACGGGCTCCCTTAACAACCGAAACAATTCGGTGTTATTCTTAGACTAATATGAGAGTATTTAACAAACACCAATCATATAAAATGAATTCCGATTTATCCATTTGCAAATTCCGATCATCATCTGAAATTCAAATAACTTATTTGATGGTTTTATATTTTAAGAACAGTTTGGTTAAATATAAATGATGATGATGCATGAATGCAATCATCATTTATATCTGACCGAAGCTATCTTAAATCAACACTCCCTCTTAGCTAAGGAAGATATTCCAAATCAAATAAGTGGAGATATCACCTTCACACATTATATCGAAGATATGATATGTTTTCTCAAGATTGTCAAGTCACATGACATTCTTCATAATCACATCTTCATTATGGTATGTGCACTAACATCAAGTCACATGATGTCTACCATAATAATTCATGGCATATCCACAGATATATAGTTATCCACCATGATTATCTCTTAAGAATCACAATGATCTTCAAATGAAATCAAGTCCCATGATATCCATCAAAGTGTCCAAGAGATACTATCATGGCATGTCCACAGATATCAAGTCACATGATATCTATCATGATAGTTCAACTCATCATTGTAGAGTCGTCACTTTACAATGTCACATACAAGTGTTCATTATTAGAAAGATTGTCACCTCTCAATAATGTACGCAGGGGGAGCGAGCCCATAAGGTCATGGAGTCACACACATGACAAAAGAGTTTACACATTAAACATCTTTAAATATATTAGTAAAACTTCTAAACAATTTTTGAATTTCAAACATAATATCAAATTACATTTCAATCATAACAAGCTTCTTCCGGAAGTGTTCAACCTTGATTCGGGAGAGAGGTTTGGTGAGAATGTCTGTTGTTTGATCATTTGTACTAATATACTCCAACTGAATCACATTCCTTTCTACCATGTCTCTTACATAATGGTAGGGGATCTCAATGTGCTTAGATCTATCATGGAATACTGGATTTATAGAGAGTTTGATGCAACTCTGATTATCACAATGAATGATGGTAGGATTCAAGGGCTCACTAAAGAGTCCCGCAAGCAATTTCCGGAGCCATACTGCTTCTCTTGCCCCCATAGAGGCTGCAATGTATTCAGCTTTTGTCGAACTTTGAGCTACTGAAGACTGTTTTCTGCAGATCCAAGAGATCATAGACGATCCCAAACTGAAGCAACATCCTGATGTGCTTTTCCAATCGGTTACACTTCCAGTCCAATCTGAAATAGAGTATCCATGTAGATCTAGTTGATTATTTTTGTAAAGAAGACCATATCCAATAGTGCCTTGAAGATATCTCAATATATGTTTCACAGCCATAAGGTGAATTTCCTTTGGCTCACACATGAACTGGCTTAGAGCATTCACTGCATAGCAAATATCAGGTCTAGTGTTAACCAGGCACATCAAAGATCCAATCATTTGTCTATATAGGGTTGAATCTGCACACTTGGATTCTGCTGCTACTACTTTCAGTTTGTGAAGGTTGGTTTCCATAGGTGTAGACATGGGTCTACAATCCAACATTTCAAATCTCTTCAAAATATCAAAAGTATACTTTCCTTGGTTTAGTATGATGCCATCTGGCTTCTGCCAGACTTCCAAACCTAGAAAGTAGTGTAACATGCCCAAGTCTTTCATGTCAAATTCTGAAGTTAGATCCTTCTTTCCTTGAGCAATGAGGTGATCTTCTCCTGTTATCAATAGGTCATCAACATATAAAATAATTATTAATATATCACCTTTAATTACCTTTAAGTAAAGATTTGGGTATGCATCATTCTTGGAGAATCCTAGTCCCAAGAGGTAGCTGTCAATTCTTTCATACCAGGCCCTGGGAGCCTGTCTAAGTCCATACAGTGCTTTCTTTAGTCTGCATACATGTAAGTCAAGTTTATGTATCACAAAACCTTTGGGCTGTTCTAGATAGACTTCCTCTTCAATGGTTCCATTTAGGAAGGCAGTTTTTACATCCATTTGGTCGATCTTCCAGCCTTTAGCTGCTGCAATGGCTATCACTGCTCTCACAGATGTGTAATGGGCAACAGGTGCAAATGTTTCTTCATAATCAATGCCTTCCTTCTGTGAAAAACCTCTTGCCACAAAACGTGCCTTATGTTTTTCTATACTGCCATCAACAGCATGTTTGATTTTGAAGAGCCATTTAGAAGAGACAACAGATTTCTCTTTTGGTCTAGGCACTATATCCCATACATCATTTTTTAGAATGGAGTGATACTCTTCTGTCATTGCATCCTTCCATACTTGATGTCTGAAGGCTTCTGAAACACTGGTGGGCTCTGAATTTATGATGTCATTCATTAAAGCAACATAGCTTGAGAACCGTTAGGGTCTGTTACTCTCCCTAAACGTTCCTTTGGGTGCTGCATAATTCTCAGTTTCTTTGATCATCTTTCTAGCCCAAAGTGGCCTCTTCTTGCCGTTGTCATTTGTACTCTCATCTGAAGTAGAAAGAAGTTCATTTGGTATTTCCTCAGGATACTCCCTCTGAGTCTCAGGGGTAAGATCCTCATCTAAGACTCTAGGTAAATAAGTTTCTATCTCACTTGAACTTCTTGCCCTTTTGAATGCAATGTCTTCTTCAAAGATGACATCTCTGCTCAATTCAATTTGTTCCTGCCCGAGTATGAAAATCCTGTAAGCTTTGGAGGTTTCACTATATCCCACAAATACCCCTTTCTTTCCAAAAGGTTCTAGTTTGAATCTCTTCTCTTTGGGCACATGAATATAGACTGGGCAACCAAAGATCCTAAAGTGACTAATATCAAGTTTTATGCCAGTAAATACTTCTTCAGGAGTTTTGTTATCTAGATGAGAATGAGGACATCTATTTTGGATGTAGACAGCAATTCTAGAGGCTTCTGCCCAGAATGAGATTTCAATGTTCTGGTCAAGCAACATTGCTTTTGCAACTTCTACAATGGTTCTATTTTTTCTTTCAGCAACCCCATTTTGTTGAGGGTTGTGCGCTACTGTAAACTCCCTCTGAATCCCAGCATTCATGCAAAATTCCTTAAAGATTTCAAAGGTATATTCTTTCCCATTGTCTGTCCTTACGATTTTTATTTTCTTCCCAGAGAAGTTTTCAATAAGAGCTTTGAACTCCTTGAACCTTTTAAGGATTTCTATCGACTCTTTACACTTAAGAAAGTAGATCCAAGTCTTCCTAGAGAAGTCATCTATAAATATGACATAGTATAGGAACCCTGCCTTGGAGGGTACAAACATGGATCCACATAAATTAGAGTGAACCAATTCTAAAATATTTTGGGTTTTGCTCAAGCCATTGTGAAAGGATCCCTTTGTATTCTTTCCTAGGGCACAACCTTTACAAGTTCCTTCATGAGTTGGTTTTAACTTAGGTAATCCTGTTACTAGTTTTTCTACAGAAGGTAGGGCACGGAAATGAAGGTGTCCTAATCTTCTATGCCAAATTTCATTTGAATCAGAAGTATCAAGGGTAAGGGCTTGCTTGACTTCAATGCATAGTTTATAAAGATAACCTTGTCTTAGACCTATGGTTAGAGCTTTCTTTATAGTTGAGTTCTTAGGCCATGCCAGAACTTTCCCATCCATATATGTAACCCTATCTCCATTGTCTTCAAGAGCAGAGATGGATATTAGATTCCTCTTTATTCCAGGTACGAATAAAACTCTAGTGAGTTGAAGGGAGAGACTAGATTTCAATGTGATGGAGCAAGTTCCAACCCCTTTTACTTGATGTGCAGAATCATCCCCAATTGTTACTTATTCATCAGACTCTTCAGTCATAGTGTCTAAGTGTTCTCTAAACCCTGTGATGTTCCTTGAAGAGCCACTATCAATCACCCAGTTGTTGATATTGTTAGATAGTTGACTTGATAAGGCTGAATAGAATACAAATTTCTCAGAATCATGGTCGGAATTTGACTTTCCTACTTTAGCAAATGATGATTGTTGATTTGATCTGTCAAGGCACTTCATTGCATAGTGCCCATATTGATCACATCTAAAAAATTGTACTTGAGAGATGTCTTTCCTCTTCTTGAATGATCCTTTTCCATGGGAATTTCTCTTTCTCTTAAATGATCCTTTCCCATAAGAGTTTTTCTTACCCCTTTTATTAGATGATGTGTTGAGCACTTGAATGTCCTCATCTATGGGTTTTTGTTTGTTTTCTTTTGTTGAGAGTCTTGTTTCCTCTTGAAGGCAGTTTGTTCTTAGCCTATCAAACTTGGGGAGTTCAGATCTCGCACTTATTCCTTGAACAAATGGCTCCCATGAGTTTGGTAGACCTCCTAGTGCAATTAGTGTTAACTCATTGCTATCAATTTGATATCCAATTGTAGATAATTGATCCCTTAGATCAATGATCCTCATGAAGTATGCATTAATGGTTTCTCCTTTGTTTATTTGGACATTGTTGATTTGCCTCTTTAATGCAAGAGTCCTACAGGTGTTGTTTATCTCAAAGTTGCTCTCAAGGGATTTGAACATTAGATATGCAGTTTCATGTTTTGCTAGAATAGGTACAATGTGGTCCCTAACTGCATCTACTAAGATTTTCATGGCTTTTTCATTATTCTCAATCCATTGAGTTTTCTCAGGATCATCCTCTAGTTCCCCCTTGTTTTCTTTCACAAATGAGTCTAACTTATTTTCTTTGAGAATCATCATGATTCTGAATTTCCATGAGGTGAAGTTGTTTGCTCCCTCAAGACGATCTTCAAATCTGATCATACTTGACATTATGAAGAATGTGATGTGAATTCGATTTTTCAAAAAATACGAATTTTCCTAAGTAATCTGATATTTAGATTTGATTTGGATTCAATCAACTTGGCTCCGATACCATGTAAATGTTATCAAATCTTATCATAGCTGAATCCTAAAAGACTTATGGAAATTCTAAGTCTGAAATTTTGTGTAATAATTCTAAGTCAGATTTGTGCTTCTATATTTAAATGTGCTGATTGCATAACATTAATTGATTTCGATGTCTGCAAATAAAGGAAAGAGGTCTCATTTATATGTGAGAGACACGCCTCAAGGAGAGACGCGTCTCATGAGAGGACGTGTCTCCACAAAGTGGAGACACGTCCGCTCATGGGACGTGTCCCTTGAGCGCGCGGGCTCCCTTAACAACCGAAACAATTCAGTGTTATTCTTAGACTAATATGAGAGTATTTAACAAACAACAATCATATAAAATGAATTCCGATTTATCCATTTGCAAATTTCTATCATCATCTGAAATTCGAATAACTTATTCGATGGTTTTATATTTTAAGAACACTTTGGTTAAATATAAATGATGATGATGCATGAATGCAATCATCATTTATATCTGACCGAAGCTATCTTAAATCAACAATAGGAATGATCTTAATATCCGAGACAAAAAAATCCAGTCATTGGGACTAAAAAAGTACAACCAACACCAATAATAGTAAAAGCATCGCTTAATGCATCTTCCACTTGTTGTGGCCACAACATTTCCTAGTTGATTTCAGTCTTGGGCCCCTGATTTCATTCCAAACTTTTGCAGTTTCTTTCCCTTGGTTCATTTTTCATTTTTCTTTCTCAGTTTTATCCTCCCGGTTAGTCATTTCCCTGTGCTTCTTTTTCTTCCTCAACTTGTTCAATTTCTCTTTGAGCGCCTTTGTTTCCCAAGTCTCCAAGTTTCCACAATTCCTCATCAGGCTCATTTTCTCGTGTTTCTGTAATGTCCCCATTTTAGCTCTACACTCTTCATTGGGATTTAGCCTGTTTTTGGAAACTCATAGGCTAAGCAGAAATGGAAATTAGGGTTTCCTATTTTATAGGAGGTTTCAACTTGGCTTTTGGAGGCTCGCATGTAGGAGTTTGGAAGTGAGCTTTAGGGAGCTTTATGGGTTTTGGAGAGCTTCAGGATGTGGTGACATGTATGTTATGAAAATGACATGCATTTCTGGCGGATACCTTGCATGCAGAAAAGGTTTCTAGGCTTTTCGAGGTTTTCAGAGAGCTTCAAAATGGTGTAACATGCATCTGCATCTGACAACCTTGGCTGCCCGGTTTGTGCTCAAAATGCATTTGGGAACACTTACTATTTTTAGCAGTTTGCTAGTTTTAGTAAATTCTATTTATGCCAGTGTCATCCTAGCAGTAACTCAATCATCTCTAGTTCATCTTTCTATTTTGGGCAATGAAGTTGATCAGTTTGGGCGTTGGCTTCTTCTTTCCTCTTAGAGATAAGTTTTAATAACTTAGTCATTTTCAATGTGTAATGACTCTGCTCAAATCTGACCTCAAAGTGCTGATTGAAGACTCAAGGAATTTTGTCAAACAATTCACATACAAACTTCCAGTTTGCTGGTTTGTGTAATCAGACTGATATAAATGCTTGTAGATAATATCAAAGCATTCAAAATGTTTGGAAATCAAAACTATAATGCATAAACTATACCCTAGATGCATGAACGACTTAATTTCATCATTTACAATGCTCATATATGATTTCTAAATGCAAAATATGCACCTACAGCCAACTGGTAATTTTAACAAATAGTTGGTATGCAACTAGTATGCTGATAATAATATCTACAGTCACTTGACATTATGTCAAATAGTTGGCATACATCTTTATATCATATTCAAATGAACATTACAACCATGTAAGACTTCCCAAAGATGATGTCTTATTCAAATGCAATCATCTACACTAGATATCATAAGAATGCCAAGACTCTTGGCTTACATTTTATGGATGCAATTGCAATGCCAAATCTGATATACACAATAATCATCTACAGCTACAACACTATCAATTCTATGTGCAATACAAAATCTGACTTCAATGTTCACCTACAGCAGCTCAATAAAATGCACCTATGTAATCATGAAAATGCATGTAAATCACAAAGGAACCTGATATATCAGATCGCCATATGCCATTGATGAAGAGGCAAGCAATATCACATGAAATGATGACCTCATAAGCCCAAATTGAATTTCTGAAGCAGCCGCCCCTGTTCTTGCCTGACAATGTTTTAGAAAAATAAATACAGTCTCTAAACTCCTCAAATTTGTCCTTGAAATGATTGTCGCGGCGACAGCAATTGAATGCAACAATACCCAGAACCAAAGGACACCTCTAAGTGAAGATATGAACAAAAATATGTTTCCAATGATGCCCCAACAGTAGTATATCAGACTTCTAAATAAATTGTAGATGCTGCAAATCACCTTCAAAATGCATGAAACATCATCTCCATTCACTATAGAATCTAGTGATGCAACCTTCTTGGAGAATCAATGCCAAATGAAGATGTAAGCAAAATCGTGGCTTCAACTAGCTGGTATGATGTACTGTAAATTTATATCAGAATTCTGGAAATGACTGAATGACCTCCTCAATGCAAATTCGTTGAAGACTATGAACTCCAAAATGTCTCCAAAGCCAACACCAATCGATATCATACAAAACTTGGCCAAAGACCACAAAGTTTTAACCAATGAAGCACAAATGAAAGTCTGAAGTAACTTTCTCCCTGCTGCAATAATTCAAGTGATATTTCACACCCTCAAAATTGCCTACCAATTGAGAGTTTTCGTTCTCAATGGCCAATTGTGACTATTGCAGAAACCCTAGGCTCCACAATGCACATCAACAACAAACATCAACATCAACAACAACAAATCTGGATGCTGAGAATGAAGCCCAAGATGCCTATTTATATTTTTTCCTCAATAGGTTGGCCTCCTAGAACTTTCCCAAGTCACCCTCTAGAAGAAATATTATAATATTTTATTTTATTATTTTGCACTTTATAATAAAATAATTATTCATAACATAAAGTGCAAACATAACATTACTTTATAACATGAGGTTTCTAAAAATAGAAACATATCAAGAAATCATTAGAACACCTCCATATGTAGATTGAATCACGAAATGAGCCAACCAATCAACTGGGTATCTGCCAAACGACCCTCTTATCAAGCTCCATTAGCCTACGAGGATTAGGAATAGGCTAATTCCTCTAAATTCCATTGCTCATGAAAAAGGGGACATTACACAATGTTACTTTTTAGACCCCATACCGAAGCAATGAACTTGAAGTTGTTTCTAAAAAAGGGGCCTCTTATGTGGTGGTCCAAGATGAAATATTATTATCTTTAATGATATTTTATTTGTTCTTTTTGGTGGACGCTTAGGGAAGAGATATTAAAGTTATTTTAATATTCTAAAAAGTGCATTTGGAGATGGGTGTCCCATGAGGAAAATGAAAAGGTTCTTTCTTGGAGGTTTCAAATTAATTCATTTTCCAACTAAAGAGTTTATTTAATAAGGCCTTACTCCTTCATTCTCATCTTTCGAAATTAATGTTATGCTGTTGAACTGAGTTCTAACTTTGCTACGAAGGTTGTGCACCTTCTAACTTTCTATACCATTCTTCGGGCCTAAAACTATGGCTTCCTAGAAGGTGACTGAAGACTGCTTCGCAGAGAGGTTCAGATAGAGCTTAATCTTGTTCGTGATAGCAAATTGTTGTTGTATAATATGTTATTTCTGATTATTATAGGCAGATTGCTAGTTTATAATCTATTTATATTACTGCTAGAAGTGGTTGACTGAAGCACGTTTCTGCTCGTTGCTTCAACAACATATTTTATTTGGTTATGGGTATTGGTGCCAACTGTGCAACTATGGAAGGTGCCCTTATTCTCCAAAATTCAGATTTAATTACTGAGTTTCTGATTTTTAAGAGAAGGTCAACCCTTCCTGGAGGCCGTACCATCTATTACTGTGCTTTGGTGTAATGTCCCCGTTTTAGCTGACACTGTTTGTCGAGGAGTGAGCCTATTATTTCGATCCTCGTAGGCTGACAAATGTGTGCAGAGGATCATTTGAGGCAGTTACTCAGTGTTTGGTAGCTCCAGTATTGCAGTTGTTTCAGGTTGGGCCTTCGCAGAATCTTCCAGAGTGCATTTTCAGGAACTTTCTATTTTTAGAAAGTTAGGTCAGGCAGAAGCTGCTATTTTGGGCAAGGCACCTGGTTCAACCTTTCAGCTCAGAATCGACCCAATTCCTCAGTTTGGCAGTCAGACGGAGAAATATTGGAATATTTAATGATTTATTAAATATTTAATATTTTGACTTTATATTAAAGTCACTTTATTAATATATTTAAATATTAATAATTAAATGATATATTATAAAGTATTTTAATACTTTATAATAAAGTGATTTATTTTGACATAATGAATAATTATTTATTCATTAATGAGGCGCCATTTAATTATTATTATTTCTCCTAAGTTCAAAAAGGCAAATTAAGTCATTTTATTAAATGATTATTTTAAAAGAGCTGTGGGTCGAATTTCTCAAAGGCAATATATATTTCTCTTCAAGACAAATCGAACCATTATGTTATTGCTATTCAACTTTTGTCTTTTTGCTCTGAGCATTGGAGTTTGCAAACCCTAGGGTTTCTGGCAGACGAAGCGTTTCTGGAGAACGATAACTCTTCAGGAATTAGGCAGAC
Source organism: Sequoia sempervirens (assembly GCA_007258455.2). Classification (NCBI taxonomy): domain Eukaryota; kingdom Viridiplantae; phylum Streptophyta; class Pinopsida; order Cupressales; family Cupressaceae; genus Sequoia; species Sequoia sempervirens. Next base: position 102,931 of record VDFB02269656.1, on the reverse strand, counting down.
TGAGGCTGTGAAATACCAGTTTAAGCTTGCATCTTGGTGACTTCATTCAGGAGTTACAGTTGATCTTATTGAATCGATTTCAGAAGAATATTCAGAGAACTTCACCAGTTAGCAGGGGCGTCCCATCAGAGATATCATTTACAGAGATCTGGCATTCATTCCCTTGAGCCGTACTATATTTATTATTGTTGCAGTAGGCCGTACTTTTTCTGTACTTTCCAAGCTGTACTATTCTTTTTCAGAGGGATACGCCTCTCTTCTTCAGTCTCTGACAGTTAGCTTGGGTGCGCCTAGGGTTCTAGAGACTCAGCAGTGATTTTCCGGAGACCAGAGATCCATCATTCCATTTAGCCGTCCTATCTCATCATTTTGGCATCTTGCTGCAACAGCAATCAGGTTTTTAACAAAATAAATTCTTATTTCATTCATATGTCATATTTTTGCATTGTAACAGCTCTGGAAAAATAATAAATTGGTGCGCCTATATGTTCTGGTCAATTTCCAAGCGTTTTTATTGCCTTAGCATTTATTTTGGATTTTCAAAGCATTTACTAGCAAAATCGCAGCTTTCTCTTTTTTATCTGAAAAACCTCAAAAATACAAAAAATACAAAACTTGCAAAAACAAAACAATCTTAGTCAGGGTTTCGGGTTGAGAACCACCAGGGTTCTTACAGTGGTATCAGAGCACAGATCTCCTGCCATCCTGTGCTTTTTCAGTTGCTTTTTCAGAATACAGTGTGCTTTTTAGCTGCTTTTTCATGAACAGAGATACCATTCATTATATCAAGGGCGTAGGAACAGGCAGAACTGAAGAGTGGACAGGTCCCCCGATTCCAGAGGGTGAGACAGTGTCAGGAGTACTTGGTATTCACAGATCCAGTTCTAACAGTAGTGAAAACAGTGTTGCAACCCTAATGGCAGATCGTGAGACTTCCTTAGAGACTCGTAGGGATCCAGGGAAGGCGCATGCAAAGGTTGATATTAGAGATGAGGAGTTTAGACAGAGGCATGACAACATGATGGACATGATGTCCCAGTTGATGGGTACCATTAGACAGTATACGCCCACATAGCCACACTACATACAGATTGGACAGACGAGCGGGACTACACCAGTGGATCAGCCATTAGCATCAGTACCACGACAGCCGTCACCGATCTATCAGGAGCGTAGGCCAGGTCAGCCTACTTTCTTACCTAGAGAGACTCCACCACAGACTCCGGGGGCAGAGCATCAGGGGCAGCATCGGGAGTTTCAGCCACATAATGGCATGTCAGTGGCAGATGTGACGAGATTTCATGGTGAGTACATGTCACTAGCACCTGAGATCCGGCAGGCACTTACGTTTCATGAGTTTATGGATGTCCATAAACCCAGAGGAGGAGGTAGATTTGACCGTAGACCCCCTCAGCATCAGCAGCCACAGCCACAGGTGAACAGGGACTTGCAGTATACTGTTAGCAAGATTACCTTGCCATATTTTGATGGGTCTGATAAGACATCAGCAAGGTCTTGGGTCCAAAAATTGGACAACTATCTTTCATTGAGGCCTATGCAGGAGGACGAGGCCATTAAATTTGCTACCTTACATCTTGACGGAATAGCGCATGATTGGTGGCACCACAGCATGTATACGCTAGGCCATCATGCAGTCAATACCTACCAGGAATTCACCAGCAGGCTCATAGTGTGATTTGATAAGAAGGATCCAGAACTTTATTTCAGGGAGCTAGCTCAGCTCAGGCAGACAGGTAGCTTGGATTCTTACATTGGTGAGTTTCAGAGAGTTGCAGTCATGATGACAGGGATTTCAGAACGGAGACTCATTATACTCTTCGTTGAGGGTTTGATAGAACCTATGAGAGGTTGGGTGAAGGCTTTTGACCCACCTACTCTTCAGGAGGCGACGCGGAAGGCAAGGAGTATGGAGCTTGCTGCTCCGAAGAAACAATTTCAACCTAAAACAAACAACTTGCCTGTTGAGGAGAGTCATACACCAATTGCAGAACCAAAAAGGAAAACAGCTGCAAGAATTGATGATGCAACTCGAGATGAATTGAGGAAGAAACAACTTTGTTATTGGTGCAAAGAACCCTACAGCAAGGAGCATGATTGTCCTTTGAGACCGAAGGGCAGAGCCAACCGCGCCATGTGGGTTTACTATGATGATGACGAGTCTGATGATTCAGACCAGCAGGTTGTTTCAGAACATGCAGAGGCCGGGAATGCCTCTATGGAGTTTGGGCCCGATGCCAACTTGTCCCCGTTGGTATTATCTGCTAGTGTGAGGGATGACTCATTCAGATTTAGGGGACTAGTGGATGGACAGCGATGTATTGCTATGCTTGACACTGGAGCCACACACAATTTCATTGATGAGAGCTTCGTCAACAGATGCCGGCTCCAGACAGAGGACTTTGCTGGATTCAAAGTTCGGGTGGCAGATGGATATACACTCACTTGCACTCGACGAATTTGTAATCTCACTCTCATGTTGAATGATTATGAGTTGCAGGCAGACTTCTATGTAGTCAACCTGGGTGGGATGGATTTAGTGTTGGGTATGAGATGGCTTCAAGACATTAGTGTGTTCACTCTCAACTTGCCTAAAATGGAGATGAGATTTGAGGTACAGGGCAAGAAATATGTGTTGAGAGGAATTACAGATGGCAGCCTTTGTTCTATCTCTCTCGTTGGTGGGAAGAGCGAGAAGGTAGAGGAGGATTTTCTACAGACCAGGCATGGTTATGCTCAGTACCTCGGGGGTTCTGAAGCAGTCGTTTGGGATCAGCCTAGTGGTTTGGTTCCGTTTGTGACCAATCCATTGTTTGAGACGAACGTCATATCTTCGTACGACAATCCGCTCTTTGAGTTTGATGTGGGTAACTCATCTGATCCTGGTCTTGAGCAGAGTGATGATAGCGTTTGGGATCCTACTAGTGCACTGGGATTTCAAACTCAGCTCACGGAGGAGTATCACAGTGTGTATATGGTGCAGAGTGCATATGGTTTCGTGGTTGACCTGCATGTACACAATTTGTTTCAGGTGCACAGTTCTAGTATGCACGTGCTTGATATGTTGGATGACAGTATATCTCGTGCAGTCTTTGGGAGTAAGTATTGTTTGCAGTTTGACTTGCTCCCCCCTGAGTTTCGTGATTCTATGACAGACAACACTGAGGTTGGTAGGGAATGGTATTCTATTCTTGTTGATTAGTTGTGGGAGTTACAGGAGACAGTTGTGGCTAACAGGAACATTGTCCGGCACTATCCTTGGGATCCAGGTGGTGCAGTGCATCTGTATTTGCAGAGATTGCTTGAGGACAAGCAATTTCAGGGAGGGCGGACTGTAATGTCCCCGTTTTAGCTGACACTGTTTGTCGAGGAGTGAGCCTATTATTTCGATCCTCCTAGGCTGACAGATGTGTGCAGAGGATCATTTGAGGCAGTTACTCAGTGTTTGGTAGCTCCAGTATTGTAGTTGTTTCAGGTTGGGCCTTCGCAGAATCTTCCAGAGTGCATTTTCAGGAACTTTCTATTTTTAGAAAGTTAGGTCAGGCGGAAGCTGCTATTTTGGGCAAGGCACCTGGTTCAACCTTTCAGCTCAGAATCGACCCAATTCCTCAGTTTGGCAATGAGACGGAGAAATATTGGAATATTTAATGATTTATTAAATATTTAATATTTTGACTTTATATTAAAGTCACTTTATTAATATATTTAAATATTAATGATTAAATGATATATTATAAAGTATTTTAATACTTTATAATAAAGTGATTTATTTTGACATAATGAATAATTATTTATTCATTAATGAGGCGCCATTTAATTATTATTATTTCTCCTAAGTTCAAAAAGGCAAATTAAGTCATTTTATTAAATGATTATTTTAAAAGAGCTGTGGGTCGAATTTCTCAAAGGCAGTATATATTTCTCTTCAAGACAAATCGAACCATTATGTTATTGCTATTCAACTTTTGTCTTTTTGCTCTGAGCATTGGAGTTTGCAAACCCTAGGGTTTCTGGCAGACGAAGCGTTTCTGGAGAACGATAACTCTTCAGGAATTAGGCAGACTGAGGCTGTGAAATACCAGTTTAAGCTTGCATCTTGGTGACTTCATTCAGGAGTTACAGTTGATCTTATTGAATCGATTTCAGAAAAATATTCAGAGAACTTCACCAGTTAGCAGGGGCGTCCCATCAGAGATATCATTTACAGAGATCTGGCATCCATTCCCTTGAGCCGTACTATATTTATTATTGCTGCAGCAGGCCGTACTTTTTCTGTACTTTCCAGGCCGTACTATTCTTTTTCAGAGGGATACGCCTTTCTTCTTCAGTCTCTGACAATTAGCTTGGGTGCGCCTAGGGTTCTAGAGACTCAGCAGTGATTTTCCGGAGACCAGAGATCCATCATTCCATTTAGCCGTACCATCTCATCATTCTGGCATCTTGCTACAACAGCAATCAGGTTTTTAACAAAATAAATTCTTATTTCATTCATATGTCATATTTTTGCATTGTAAAAGCTCTGGAAAAATAATAAATTGGTGCGCCTATATGTTCTGGTCAATTTCCAAGCGTTTTTATTGCCTTAGCATTTATTTTGGATTTTTAAAGCATTTACTAGCAAAATCGCAGCTTTCTCTTTTTTATCTGAAAAACCTCAAAAATACAAAAAATACAAAACTTGCAAAAACAAAACAATCTCAGTCAGGGTTTCGGGTTGAGAACCACCAGGGTTCTTACATTTGGAATTCATGCCACTAATAGGTGCGTGTTTTGAAGGTGTTTGGCTGCTGAAATTTGGATGCCTAGCTCCAAGGATTCATCTACATTTAGTTTTACATCAATTGGATTCCATTTGACGAAGTTATGAGCATAATGGTGAATTCTCTTCTTGCTGGTCTGATTTCCTGTACTTGTTGTTTCTGATCAGACTTGTTAATTTTTGATATACTCCTGATTAGAGCTCCATTTCTATATCATTCTCATATTGTATCAATTAGAGGTTTATACTCTAACTCTTGGTGGCTTTGGAAGAATATCTCTGTGTTTTGTGTAGCTGAAACTCTATCATTGTAAAATTGGTTTAGTAGTACTAATAGCTATTATATTTATTGCTGCATTTTAAGTTTTGTATTTAGCTCCCACTAGATAAGTGGTTGAAGCATTTTAATTTCAGCACATTTAAGTTTAATAATTCCCCCCACTAAATAAATGGTAGTGTGGATTCATGGTTGGCTTGCTGCCTTATAAATTGTAATGACTTTGCTCCCGCTGAATAAGTGGTAGAGCTTCATGGTCGATTATTCACCTACTCTTTGTATTTCCAACATTTAATTTCATTCATGGTCGACTAGCCGCCTAGCAGCTTTGAATTTCATTTCCAGTTTGCTAACATCCCCGACACCATATGCTCTCACCTCGCCCACATTGGGATCTTGGTGATCAAAAGGTGAAGGGTTACTATTCTTGTTGGTTATCATTTGGAGGCTAACGCTAACAATGGTGATTTGTGCTAATAAAATAAAATAAAAATTAAGGGGGAATATTACAATGGTATCAGAGCCTGTTTTCCTGCCATCCTGTGAGTTCAGTGTTTCAATTGTCAAATGTGTGACAGGGAAAACCGATACTACATCAAAGGTTAGAACAAAACTCAATTTCAGTTTTCAATAGTTCCCAAAGATGATACATATTCTGAAGTTTAAAAGCCGTGAGCTATCTGATTTAATCATGGCTTCTAAAGAAGAAAAGAGTTTTGCAAGGTCACTTCCCACCACAGGAACGAGGTTCATTAGAGAATGTCAGACAAGGGAAGAAAAAGTGAGAGTACTTCTTATGTTGGAACAATGTTTTAGCCAGGTGAAGCAATCACCTTCAAGGTTAATTAAAACAGCATTGACGCTGTCAGAACCCTGGTGGTTCTCAAATTGAAACCCTAATTGTTTTTGTATTGTTTTTGCAAATTTTCGATTTTTTGTGTTTTTGAAGTTTCTTACAGGCAAAATGAAAAATTGCGATTTCTCTAGAAATGCTAAATAAATTCATAAAAAATTCAAATCAAATCTAAATCTTCTCAGAATGATCTTAAATATGCCAGAGTTCATAGGCGCACTGTTTTATTATTTTTTCCAGAGCTTTTACAATGAAGAAAGTTGATAAATACATAAGAAATGAATTATTTGTGAAAAGAACCTGATGGCGGCTGTAATAAATGCTGAATGGTACGGCCAGAAATAAGAATGAAGCTCCAGGCTCTGAAAACGATGCAAGATCTCCAAAAATGTCCCAGAGAAATCCAACGCCTAGACCTCAATGCCAGAATCTGTAAGCAGAAGTCGAATCTCTGAAGGAATAAAGGTACGGCCTTGCTGGTACGGCCAGGTACAGCAATGAATTAAAAAGTACGGCCTCTTGTAATATGTGCCAGAACACTGATAACTGATCTCTGCTCAAGTCGCCCCTGTCTGCTGATGATTATCTCTGAAAACCTCTGCCAAAAAGGATGAATAAGCACAATCTGTGATCTCTGTGTGAAATCACCAAGTGCAAGCTTCAGCTGGTATTTCACAGCCTCAGTCTGCCTGATCTCTGAAGAGTTTTCGTTCTCCAGAAACGTTCGTCTGCCAGAAACCCTAGGGTTTGCAAACTCCAAAGCTCAGATGCAAGAAGACAAAATTGAATAATAATCAAGATAGTTCGATTTTGCCTGTGAAAAGGTATATATTGCCTTGAAGAAAATTCGACCCAATCTTCATTTTAATAAATCATTTAAATTAATGATTTAATTTGCACTTTTGACTTAGGAGAAATAATTAATTATTGGCGTCCACTTTTAATGAGTATAGAATACTCATTAAGTCACATTTTAATAATTTATTATAAAGTATAATAAATACTTTATAATTAAGCCAAATAATTAAATATTTAAATATTTCAATAAAGTGACTTTATTATAAAGTCAAAATATTAAATATTTAATAATCCATTAAATACTCCTTATTTCTCCGTCTAAACAACCAACTGCTGAACTGGGTCGATTCTGAGCTGAATGGCTGAACCAGGTGCCCTGCCCGAAATAGCAGCCTGACCTAACTTTCTAAAAATAGAAAGTTTCCTGAAAATGCTCACTGGAAGATTCTGCGAAGGCCCAACCTGATACAACTGCAAACTGGAGCTACCAAACACTGAGCAACGGCTCCAAATGATCCTCTGCACACTCCTGTCAGCCTACGAGGATCGAAATGATAGGCTAACCTTGTCACCAGCTGTGCTGACTAGGATGGGGACATGACAGACGCCTACAGTGACCTCTCTGAAACATCCTTATTGTTTGAGGCATCCAGATGAAGAAATCAATCTGCTAGTTACTTCATATCTGAGTGAAGTGATGAGAATCTTGGCACCCTTGGTGCCCTATGATGATAAAACTATGAAGAGAGTTCTTCATATGATCGTGGAAAGCTTTCAAGATCTTGATGAAACTAATAGCAATCAGTACTCCAGAAGAGCTACTATACTGAAGCTTTTTTCAAAACTCAAAACAAGTATGTTGCTAGTAGATTTGGGTATGCAAAATCGAATATATTATTTGATCCATTACCTCTTCATTTCAACTTGGAGTGAACAAGAGGAAGATGCAGTTGCAGCAATGAGAAACATTTTAGCTTTGACTATCAATGAGATAGATGACATTCCAAAATCTGTCCTATCTTTTCCGCTAAACATTCATGAACAAAAAGGAAAGAATTCTTCTACTACTAGTATGTTGATCAAAGATTTGTTCAATCAGTGTGAAGGAAAATTGAAGCCACACTTGAAGAAGACAGAGCAAATAAATGAGGTATTCATTAATGCAGAAAACAGGAATAAAATGTTTTCTCAATGTTTCTATGGCGATTTCCCAAGATGTACCTTTAGATATGCATTTGTCTACACATACTAAAGATGAGTGCAATGAGGCAACATCAATTTTGAATATACATGAAGAATCTATGACAAGTAATCAAGAAGACCTCCTTGGTATGCTTGTGACTACTGATGAAGAAATCAATAATATACCTTCACATGATGGGCTTATTGAAGGTAAGAAGGATATTGTTTTCAAACCAGCTAATAGTTATGATTCTTTACTTCATTATAATAATGGAGATTTAGGTGGTTTTGAGTTTGATCATCAAACTAAGGTCTTGCAAAAAGATACTTATGAAGATATCAGTTTTGGTGAGTTGGGAGGTGTCTCATTCAAAGAGTCACCACTCCAAGAAGAGTACGAAGGGTATTTTCCTCTTGATCAAAATAATCAGCCGTTCAGCTTTTGGGATCCAGGTGTGAAGGAACCTAATGTTGTCAAGGAACTTATATGTGATAAATTTCCCTTTGATCCCAATAAAGTACAAAATTTTGATTTCAATGCAAGCTATGAGATGGCCATTGGAGGAGAAGATATCATTGACAAAGAAGCTTGCATGTAAAAGCCCCATAATGACTCATTGATCAAGTTGGGGGCTGCTTTAACAGGTAATCAAGGAGACTGTGAAGGGAAATAGAGCTAGCAAACCAAGGGGCCCTTTCTGATGAAAAGTTTAAAGAGGTTCTCACATTCAAATCAGATTTACCTCTTCATGTAGCTGATTGTAAACAAAGGCCCAAAAGATTGTAAACAAAGGCCCAAAGAATTGGTTGAATCTGATCCTCTTCATGACCTTGAGTATTTTCAGCTGATGGATGGTGAAAGACTAGAGTCTTGGAGCAGCTATGAAGGCAACAAAGACAAGAAACAAAATTCTGATTTTAAAATGCAGCCTATCAGCAGTTCACCATCCTCACACATTTATGAATGGGAAAGTCAATTCTTGATATCCATTGAAGATGAGGTGCAAGCCCTATTCAAAATTGACCATTCACATAGTTTGACTGAAGAGAGTCTCGAAGGAGTTAGGGTTGGAGCCACTCTCTTTAATCTACAATTCATCAAAGACTCCTTAGAGATTAAGAAATCAGATTATCTATGCTAGATTAACGAACAAGATGGTGCCTTTGAATTTGTAAAGAAGGCAATTGAAGCAATTCAAGGAGTTTATATCTTCAATAATCCATCTTTTGAGTTGACTGTTAATTCAATTCACTCCAATCTCTTCTCACGATGGGATTTAAAGACATTATTTGTTCCATGTACTCTTGTTGATGAAGCCTTCATGATGTGGCTTTCATGGTACACTAAAGAGGACACCGGACTCTAGAGATTGTTTTTGGCTCTATCTAACACCTGGAATCATGAAGAGAATTTGTTCTGGTGTATTGGAAAATTTCTATGGTTGATTATCCAAGTATGGGATTTTCAACATGTTTTGATGAAGATCATTATGTGTGGAAAGAAGGGATGTTGGAGAGATAAACGTCAAATTCTCAGTTCTATGGGTGATGTTACCTGCTTTATGAGCCATTTGATGATTATTTCTAATCATCAATTGGTGGTTTAGAGAGGAAATTGGAGCAAAGAATGGTTCTTTGTTGTGTTGGAGCTGTTAGAGTGTGATGTCCTCATCACAGTCAGATAACTATTAACTAAAAATTGAATTTATTATTTCCAAATAATGTCTTACGAAAGCAAACATTTATTAACCTATATAAATATGATGATTTTAATATAATGATTTTTATATAAAAATCATTATATTAAAATCATCATATTTATATAGGTTAATAAATGTTTGCTTTCGTAAGACATTATTTGGAAATAATAAATTCAATTTTTAGTTAATAGTTATCTGACTGTGATGAGGACATCACACTCTAACAGCTCCAACACAACAAAGAACCATTCTTTGCTCCAATTTCCTCTCTAAACCTACATAAAAATCAATATATTAAAATATATATATTAAATCAATATATATTGAAATTAAGATATTCAAATCAATGAATTCTACTTAAACATCTAATCGGCATTTCCCAATAAATCAATTATAAATGGATGCTTATTATTCCTAATTAATGGCGATGGTGGAAATTATTGTGAAAGGTCATACCTTTTCTGGGAGACGCATCTGTTGTCCAAAGAAGTCACGACTCAAGGAAACGCTTAAATAAGGAACTCGTGGGAAGCTGGAGAGGATAAGAAGAAAAGCAAGAAGGAATCGTTGTTGCAAACCACGTTGTTCTTACTCCAGACCTTTGATAAGGGCATCCAGAAGTATTGAGAGGCATTGTTGCTGAAGAAACAGGACATCGTTCCATACGCACAGAGTGAGGGGCGCCCGGAAGAAGAAACTCATAGCCTACGCTTCATGCACTAAGTCACGGGGCATCTCCCAGTTACAGGAGTGAGGCACAGAGCTTCATAACAAGATCAATATACATTAATTGCTACTTCAGCAGTCCAACAAGAACGGGAGAAAGGTTCTAGTATAGTCGACCTTCACAATAGTCGTCTATGTTGAGCACTAAATACTAGAGTTATCATATCGAACTTATCTCAGGCATAGTCTCATACTATATCAGGACCGATTAGCATATAAATTATTGAATAATTTATCCTTGTCAGCATATGATCTACTGAATTTCAACTGCACTACCTTTTGTATATTTTTAAATCAAAATGACCACTCACAGCAATTACATTAAATAAAAGTATAAATATAACATACAAATATACATATTGTTGAATAGATTATTGCTCAGGCTTCTCCATTGAAGTAAGATTGTTTCTTTTTTTTAAGAATCTGAGTTGTGAGCAAATCCTTACCTGTTGAAGATCATCACATAGAGTGGGTGTTTCCAGCTTTGAATATGAGCAGATTGGTCAAAATGAATGAGGATTTTCAGTATATCAGCAGCTGTTTATTTCCTACTATGTTGTTTTCTCTTAAATCAGATGTTCGAGTCATTCATTTTTGACTTGGTGGGCAGCTGGTACACTCATTTCTTCACTTCACAATCTCTTTCCAGAGATGATTTTTGCCCTCAAATGGGAGAAATGGAGGTTCAGACAAATCAGAATCAGTTCTTGGATAGAGTTCAAGCTCTTTCCAGTGGTTATCCGCGCACATCCTCTTGTACTTATGTTTGGGGCAGCCAACCTCAGGTTGTTTTGGTTCATCATTTCGAGACTATTCGAGAGAGAGTTGTGAAAGATTTCAAGTGTCTTCTTGGATATGTCCATATTTTTTAGAGAAGGCATTGTACATCCTTGCAGAGTTTTGAGGATGAGGTTGTTGTGTTAATGCAAAGAGTTGCTTCCTTCTTTCCAAACAACCTTGTTGAAGTCACTTTTGCAGTTGTGACTCTGTTTGATACTTTAAGGAGTTTTGTTAATGAGATTATTTTTTAGTTACTTAAAACATTTTTCCTTGTGCCCAGAACGATGATCATCATTGGTATTATTGATATTAACTCCTCAGAGACTTTGGGGTATGTGATGCTGCAATGTTTTGAATTTAGTTCCTCTTGGTCTTTTAGTTTAAGTCGCATGTTTTGTAACCTATCAGGGTTACCGAGGAGGAAGGTGTTCTTTTGGTACGTTGGCTATGTTTGTGTGATCAGTGTGGTGTAGCATCAGCGTGGTGGGTCTTCACGGAGATGGATATGGGACATTGGGATCCAACTTGGTTTGGTGTGGATCTGTATTAATGTTTGGAGTGTAGTGGTATTGCTTGAGGAGAAGCAATTTTGGGAAGGGTGGATTGTAATGTCCCCATTTTAGCTCTACACTCTTCATTGGGATTTAGCATGTTTACAGAAACCCGTAGGCTAAGCAAAAATGGAAATTAGGGTTTCCTATTTTATAGGAGGTTCCAAAATCACATCTTTTTGAGAATCAAATCATCTGGGTTTGTTCAGAATTCCATTGTGCACAAAACCCATGTTCCAGATTTTCTCATGAAAAATTGCCCCGAGAAGCCTTAAAAACCCCTGCAGTTCTCGACTGAAAAGTCTTCGCATGTTAGGCTAAACGGCGTTCTTTCACAATTTTGACGTTGTGGGTTGTCTTAGAATCATTTTCCGGACAAAACCCATGTCTCAAAATTTTTGGTGAAAATTATCCTCTGACAAGCTATTTTTAACCTCACTAGGAGCCATTTTTGCTTTCTGGAGAAAGTTGTTAGAACATAGCCATGTTCACAATCAACGGGCAAGTTTTTCAGAAAATGGTTCAACTAGACTGAATTCAAGACCAAATCAGTCTTAATTTAGGTTTTCATCAGAGCAGCTGACAATGAAACGTTAAGTTGCAAAAGGAACAGAGATCACTTCATTTACGAAGCCGCCAAAGTCACTCAAATCCCATGCCATTGTCTTTGTGAAGATGGTACCTACGCTGATCTCGAGGCTGTGCAAACTAAGTTCCAGAAGCATGTTCCTGATATCTTGATGGAGATTTTGGATCACATTTCAGTGATTTCAGCTAGTTTCAAGAAGGCGACTGAAAATGTTAAAGAATGTATGCATACAGTCAAGGAAAGTGACAAAGAATTGAAGAAGCAGATTATTATTTTTGGATAGCATCAAACCGCCAGATGACAAAGAGATCGATGAGTTCTTGGTCGAAGTGTTAGACCGAGTTGACATGGAGTGATCTGCCAGCTGGTTCAAGGGTTGAGTCATGAGCAGCAGTTAACTCGACTTTCAGTCTTGAGTTTACTTGCTGACTTTATCACATGCTTATCTCATCCTTGGAATTATCATCACAGGAGTTAGGGTTAGGGTTTCCAGTTAACTGAAGGTAATGTCCGTTAACTTTGCTTTAAATAAGGACGTGCATGCTTGCACATGGTCCATTTAGATTAAGTGTATCGGTTAACTGATGGTAGCTTTCCAGTTAACTGTATAGTTTACTTCATTAGGGTTTGGTAGCAAATCTTGCATGCATTGCAAGATCTGTAGATGACTCAAGGTGATTTTAGGGTTACCTACACCTTGATGTATATAAATAAGAGCTTTTGCTCATTTGTAATTAACTTTTGCTTGAGAGAGAAATATATGTTGCGCCTACCTTGCCCTCAATATTGCTCTTTTGGTATTTGTTCATGTGTCTTCGCTATTACGATTAATTGTTATGCCACATAGGGTTTCATGCAATTGTAATGATGAATTCTTTCCATAGTTTAGATAAATCTGTTTTGTGCATCTTTACCGCTATGATCAAGTGTTATGCCACATAGGGTTTCATGAGATTGTGATGATAAATCTGTTTTGTGAGTCTTTACTATTATGATCAAGCGTTATGCCACATAGGGTTTCATGAGATTATCATGGTAAATTCTTAAATCTGTTTTGTGCCTAATAAACTTGTTCAGATTGAGATAATAGTTGCCCCACCTTGCCTTCAAGTAGAGAATCTGAATCCGTTTATCGTCTGATAGTCAAAACCTTGCTCCATTTTCTCATGCTCTGTTTTCTTAAGGAAATTGGACAGAATTTAAGTTATTAAGTTTAGTTGTAGTTAGTAGATCTGCAAAACCAAAAACTCAGCGCAACGTATATAGTTTTCGAGAAAGCCTTGTACCTCTACAGCTGAAACAAAAAGACAGGAATTAGTTTAGTTTATTTCCATTTGCAAGTACTTTTGTCAAGCACAACGAGGGAGCTTCCCCTCCTAATTTGAAGAGCACTCATTGCGTAGTGTGCATAGTTGTCCGTACCAACTCTTACTCCAGAGGTGCTAGTTGTTACGCCTACACACTTCAATGTAAGCTGAAATTAAGATCATAAAAGCATAACACAAATAACAGAAATCTGAGACATTATACCAAGGCAAAGGAGGCTCATGATTTTATTTCTCAAACTTCTAGAACAAAAGATTATCCTAACACATGCACGGAACAAGAACTTGCAGCTAAAGAGGCTTGCAATCTTGTTCTTACACGAAGATAATAGCAATTACAATAACTCCTTGTTGGCTAAAAGAGACTCAACAATTCGCTATGATAAAACAATTGAACAACACTTGAATAAAAAATAGAAGGTACAATAGGCTCAACGTTTTGTTATCACTAGCATGGTTAAAGAAAACTAATGAGAAAAGGCTCTTATTTATAGGAAAGCAGAGGAGTAGGGAACCCTAAAATCTCCTTGCTTTCACAATCTAGGGCTTGCTCAACAAATAAGCTTTATTTGTAAATCTAGAAAGAAGATAACATCTAACACCTAAGAAAGCAGAAAAAGTGGGAAACGCCAACTATTACACTTATCTTCTTTCTCTTCTTCAAAGAATGGATAAGAATCACTCCAAGAATAGAAAGAAAGCTTCTAGATGAAAGCCATTTCAAATCTCAATCACATCCGCTAAAAAGCAGGAAACTGTGTCCCGATTCGATGCATCTATCCCATCAATAGCAAAATTGAGTTTTTCCAAGATATCTTCTCCATTTGCAATTGATTTCAGGAAATCTTCAACCTCATTGGCCACTTTTTCAAATCTTGCTGACATCATGGCAAGGTGACTCATTCTCCCGCCAACTGGATTGCTACTATCACAGCTGTGAACAATACCCTAAAATTTAGTTTGCACTTCATCAAGCCCGACGTAGAAACCATCTTCAAGACTGTATCGAGAAGGAATCTTCGTGACAAACTCATTGATGAAAAGAAGAGCTTCGATCACCCTTTGTCTGTAGGCAATAAACCCCTCGGATATCCTCGAGTAAATTTAAACCTTGAAAACATGACGCTCTCTCCAAGCAAGGATCTTCCTCTTGTGTTCTTTTGAAGGCGTTGAACCATAGGCTGTGTCTAAATCTGCAATGATGATCTCATGCCTTGGTTTTACTTCAGCCACTATTTGTTCAAATCCTTGAATACCTTGACGTAGTTCATGAGCGTTTTCTCTGAACTGAAACATCCGTGCCAACATCTCCTTTCCTCTGACAATGAAACTCTCAATCCACTCTTGAGTTTCTTTCCCACAAATGACCAGTTGTCTCAACTGATGATGATCAGCTGGTGTCTCTAAAACCTACAGCAAAAACTAGGTCGTCTGTGAAGTACCCTGGACAAGATAAGAAATGAAAAGCCTAAGCTGTTGTATTTCAGCCTTGAGGGCTGCTTTGTCTTCTCCGTCCTTGATCACCCTCTCTTGAAGGCTTTCAGACACAACTCTGAATAGACTGACATCTGCATGCCTAGTGGTTTTACCAAGGTTAGCCTTAACCATCACGAAGTCGTCCATCTCAACTTCATCTCTGTTTTTGTCCTCTAGGGGGTAATGCAGTCTCCATGGCTATCTCACCATCAGAGTTCCTATCAAATTGAACTTGCTTCTTTGCTTTCTTCTTAGGACATTCTCGATAGATGTTATCAAGGTCATCAAAATTCACCTGATATGAAGGTCTTCTTCTCACCCTTCCCAAGGAGTTCTCAAGCCAAGACACGGTAGTATCTTTACTAACTTCCTTAGGAGGTACAATTGCAATTTCTTCATCATCTTCAATATCAAGGTCAATGTGGATTGGTGAAGACCCTGTCAGTGGTATGGAGTCATGTGTTAAGGACGCTTCTTTTGTCTCCTTCTGAGGTATAGGTTCTTCTGGAGGAGCTTCTGCTTCAACCGTTGATGGCTCTTGTATGACTATGCCTGAGAAGTCTAACCTCCTTACATTTTTGGTTGACCTGCTGCCCTTCACACCATCTTGAGACTGACTTACGCCTTTCCATTTTGATTGTGCTCTAAAAGAGGAGGGAAGTGACGGCTGTACTCTTGGCGGCTCCGCTGCTGGTATGGATTTCTTCCTTTTAAGCACTACGAAGACCTTACTATGTTCGAGGATTTGCCTTGTCCTTTCTTCGACTAAGAGGGATTCCTTATTAGCCCAACTGACTTGAGGAAGGGGTTGATCTTCAATTCCGTTTCGGGCATACATCAGGAGTAACACATCCTCATCATCATCTGACAATCCTTCGATATCCTCTGAAAGTCAATCTTTCATCTGGTGAAGGGTGAGCCTGCTAAAACTACACCTTCGCACCTCGAACTCATCTGTACAATTAGCCCAAAAATCTTCAAGGGCGGATATGTGAGAATAGTTTTTCTCAAGTCGGCCAGTGTAGACGCCATGAGGATCTTATGATCGTCTCTCGCTGTAAGGCTTGAGGCCGAGTTTGTCTAACTCCTCTCCCATTGTCTTAGCATCTGATGTTGTTCTACATGTATAGATTCCCAGTCCCAATGGAAAATTGAGGGCGGGTTTCTTTCTATTCCTCAAGAATGCGTCGACATCGTGTGCCTGCCTTAAGAACTCCATGAAAACAACTTCGTCTAATGGGTACCTTGGTAGCATGAGTGGGGCATCTGAATAGCCATAGACTCTAAGATAGGTGAAAATAGGAAATTGTATGAACCAACCTGCCCACTCCGCCATCGTTGCCCTAGCAACTGCAGAGATACGGACGTGCAATTCATTGTCCAGGTCCCGCACTATGTACATCAAAAAAGCCTCATTCACTCTCTTGTAGTGATGCAGTGACTTTGTGAATTCCAACTGAGGATAGTAGTTGTAGATATATTGTACGCTCAGCGATCCCTCAGTGTTCAACCCTCTAAATTGACCTTGATAGGCCACCAGGTAGACTAGGTAAGAAACCATATGGAACTCATGAAACTGGAAGTATTTTGTTATATGCTGATGTAGGTTGTCACTGATCAAGGTGGGCCAATCATATAACTCAGTCTTCTTCATGATGTGGGGTATGGCGTAGAACATCCAAGGCTGAAACTTGGTAGCATCTTTTCATCTAGTTACCCTGTCGCGCAAGGTGATTATGATAGCGATCTCATCCTTGAACTCTCCTCGCCCGACATTCTTAGGCAAAGCCTTATGCTTTTCCTTCATCCACCTTTGTACAATCTTCTTGCTGTACTTGTCTTTGTGCATTTCCCATATCCTTTCACATTCACCCTTTGAAATAGTGACACTTTCAGGCCATGGGGGAATGGAAAAACATTTCTCGATCATATCAGGCTTCAAATTGCAAATCAATCTGCCATTGACTGATTGAATCTCCCTTGTAGCCAAGTTGTAATGCTTGACGCAAGCGATTACGAACTCAAGACTCTGAACTAATATAGGAATTGACGCTACTGCAAGGAGTCCAGAGTGTCCCAAGTTTCTGATGGTAGTGGTGCCTGCGCTCTCCAAAGCGTGTAGATCAAACACCGGCTTGATACGATTCAAGTTCGTCTCAGCTGTTTTGATGAAATCATGGTAGAGAGCTAATTTGGTCTTGAAATCATTGGGAGTGTTCTCCATTTCGGAAACCTTGAAGAATGACTGTAAACTCGCCTAGGTTCAGACAAGTTTTGAGCAACTTACTATTTTTAGAAAGCTGATTTTCTTCCTCCAACGGACAAATTTTTGAAAATTTTTCTGAGATATGGGTTTTGCTCAAAATTTCGTTGCAAGACAACCCAGATCGTTTGTTTTTGAAAATTTTGATTTTATATTGAAAAAGCAGCAAACCCTAATTTCTTCAATTTTTCACGAAAAAAGGTTGGCACCTTGGTTTTGTTCAGAATGCAATTACAAATGAACCCAATTGATTAGATTTGAAAAATACTGATGACTGATAGAAAAAACAGCCAACCCTAAAATTTGAAATTTGCTTAAAAAAAACTGTGATATGGGTTTTCTTCAGAAGACTGATTTGAGAGGGCCTAGATGATCAAAAACTGAATGCACTGATGATTTCACAGACATGCAAATAAAAAGCAGCTGCTGCAACTTGATGAAATTCTTGAAAATTTCTTCAGAAAAATGAGATGATAAGACCCAGATCGCTGAAAATTTGAACACTTGGCCGTCTTCTTGAAAAATTTGATCTTTTGGATGAAAAAGCTTGAAAAAGCAAAGCCTTATGCTGCTGGTCTGAAAAATTTGATGAAGAATCAGCAAAGTTGTGTTCTTGAATCTTGAAAAATTACTTCAAACTTGCTGCTCCAACTTTCTCCTTTGAATGCTACCTCCAAAAATAATGAAAATTGCATTGAAGAGATGCATTAAATAGACTTAGGGTTTGAATTAGGTTTGCTTTGTTTTGCTTTTATCTTCAAAACCCTAAAATCAGCTATTCAATGAACTTGGACGTCCTCATTCTCTTGCAATTTTGAAACTTTTTGAAAATCTTGCAAATTTCACTAAGGCATCGGAAGTCGGGCGCCCACTTCACCTAGTGTTAGTCATTTTTTGAGTTTTTTCAACTTTTCACCATGTTGTACCCCAAAATTAAAATTTTTGTTACACTTAGACATTTTGAAGAAATGAGTAAAAGTCTTGTTAAAACAGTCAAAAACGTCAAAATTTGGGTGTGCATGTCTTGCATGGAGGGTTAAAACACAAAATTTTCAATTTCTGACAATCTGGGTCTGCTAAGAGTAGCTTAATCTACAAAACCCAGATCTCAGTTTTTCATCCCTAAATTTTAGGAAAACTGCTATTTTTAGAAATTTTCTCGAAATAGTAAAGTTTTCTAGGTTTTTCTGGGTTTCTTTTGAAACGGATACTGGCAAAATTTTCTAAAAATAGAAAGTTGGTCCGACAGGGTCCGAACTGATTTTGATTGGCTCAAAATGTGTCTGTATCAGGGTGGTACAGTCAGAATCTTAAAATAATCAGTTTTGCCCTACTGGGTCTATTCAGCTTTTTCAGAAGCATATGTGGAGTTCCGAGGTCATCAATGGAGGTCATCTGACTGCCAGGCGTCAATGTTAGAATTCAAACTTCCGGCAGAAGGTAAAATGATGAACATGCACGAGGATCGAGGAAGGAAAGTGAAAAGTCATGAAAATTTTCTAAGTCTGCTGAATTTGGGCGCCCCTGTTGAAGAAAGGCGCCCACCTTTTTAGGTCACCAGATGAGTGAATTAGGGTTTGGATCTCAAATGGAAGTTGCTCAGTTTTCAGTCTGCTTCGCAATGGATATCCCCATCAGAGCATCCGACGATCCAGTCTCCAGCAAATTCAAGTCAAAGTAGAAGGTATAAAATGAAGATCTGAAACTTGAAGAAGATTGAATTGAGAATTTTTCTAAGTCTGGAGAAACTGGGCGCCCTAAGAAGAGAAAGGCGCCCAACTTTTCAAGGGTGCAAACAGATGAACTTGCAGTCGAAGTTACAACGGGATGCCTTCAGAATTCAACTGGCTTTGCAGTGAGCTATTCAGCACGACAAACGGAGCTCGCAGTCATCAGATTCAAAAGGCTGAACAGAGGGTCCGATGAGAGTTGAAAAGAGAAATCCAAAAGCAAAAGTGAAAAAAGTCAAAAAATAAACTAAGTGTTGGTAAACTGGGCGCCCCCAGTCAAGATAGGCGCCCAACCTTTTGAAGGGTAAAAATCCACTTTTTGACAAAAGTGTCTCCAGAGGACTCCTCTTCATTCTCCGTCAGCTTCGCGATGAGCACAAACATTCAGCAATCCGACGCCCGGAGCTCAAGATTTAACAAGATCATCTGTGGAAGAGAGGTTAATGAAGAACTTGGAAATTAGAAAAATGGCTAACACTGAAGAAGTTGGGCGCCCCTAGAAGGAAAAGCCTCCCGTGAATTCGGAGGTCGAAATCAAGTTTTTAGCAGGAGGTGCCTCCAGAACGTCCTTTTCAGAATCAGTCAGGCTCCGCAGTGAACCACTCAGCTCGCCTGTCGGGTAAACCTGTCAACGGGAAATCAGAGGCGAAGTGGCGTGTTAAAATGAGGAAAGTTGAAAAAGTGGAAATTTTGACTAAGTCTGGTGAAGTTGAGCGCCCCTCTTGGAGAAAGGCGCCCAAATTTCCATGCCTTAGAAGATTTTTGAGATTTTCAAAATTTCAAAATTTTGCAAGAAGAGAAGGATGGCGTCCAATTCAAGAGGCTGAGATTTAGGGTTTTGAAATAAAAGCAGAAAAAAAAAAGCAAAACCTAAATCAAAACCTAAGTCTATTTAACACTTCTTTTCAATGTATTTTTCATTATTTTTGCAGGTAGCATCCAGAGGAGAAAGTTGGAGCAGCAAGTTTGAAGAATTTTTGTGATTCAAGAATCCATAGTTGCTGGTTTTACATCAGATTTTTCAGACCAGCAAGCATAAACCCTTGTTCTTTCAAGCTTTTTGTTCCAGAAGATCAAGTTTTTCAAGCAGAAGGCCAAGGCTTTCAATTTTTCACATCCGGGTCTTTTTTCTATCTTCTCAAGAATTTTTCAAGAACTTCATCAAGTTGCAGCAAGTGCTTTTATCTTGCATGTCGTGAAAACCTCGCATTCAAAATTCAACCATCTGGGTCCTTTCCAATCAGTCTTCTGAAGAAAACCCATATCGCAGCTTTTTTTCAAAAACCTAGGGTTAGCCGCTTTTTCAATCAAACGTCAGAGTTTTGCAAATCCAATCAACTGGGTCCATTTCTAACGATATTTTGAACAAAACCCAGATGCCAGCTTTTTTCGGGAAAAATTGAAGAAATTAGGGTTTGCTGCTTTTTCAGTCAAAATTCAAGATTTTCAAAAACGGACGATCTGGGTTGTCTTGTATCGCCATTCTGAACAAAACCCATATCTCAGAAAAATTTCTCAAAAATTCGTCCGTTGAAGCACAAAAATCAGCATTCTAAAAATAGAAATTGCACAAGACTTGTCTGAACCAAGGCGAGTTTACAGTCATTCTTCAAGTTTTCTGAAATGGAGTACACTCCTAATGTTTTCAAGTCCGAATCAGCACTTTTTCACAATTACATCAAAATAGCTGAAACAGACTTGCATCATGTCAAGCCGGTGTTCGACCTACACGCCTTGGAGAGAGCAGTAACACTTCAATCAAGAACCTGGTCATTCTCGAATCCTCGCAGCAAAGATCTATTCCTATATCAGTTCGAGCCTTGAGTTCGAATCGCTTTGCATTAAGCATTACAACCCGCTACTAGGAGATCCAAAGCAGATGTAGGGATTTGGCCTAAAGCCTGATATGGTCGAAAGGTGTTTTTCCATTCCCCCATGGCCTGAAAGCGTAACTCTTTCAAGGGATGAATGTGAAAAGATGTGGAATATGCATAAAGACAAATACAGCAAGAAGATTGCACAGAGATGGATGAAAGAAAAACATAAGACATTGCCCAAGAACGTCGGGCTTGAGGAGGTGCAAAATCAGTTCCAGAATGTTGTTCATAGTTGCAGCCCAGTTGGCGGAAGGATAGGTCATATTTCAATGATGTCAGCAAAGTTCAATAAAGCGGCCAATGAGATTGAAGATTTCCAGAGATCCATTGCAGATGCTGAAGATATTCTTGAAAAGCGGTGTTTTGCTGTTGATGGTATAGATGCACCGAACCGGGACACAATCTCAAACTTCCTAGCGGATGTGATCGAGTTTTAAAGCAGCTTTCTTCTAGAAGCTTTCTTTCCCGCTTTCTTTCTATTCTTGGAATAATCCTTATCCATTCTTTGAGGATAGAAAGAAGATAAGATGTAATAGTTGGCGTTTCCCGCTTTTTCTGCTTTTTAGGGTTTTATCTTTCTAGATTTAGCAATAAAGCTTGCTTGCTGAGCAAGCCCTAGATTGTGAAAGCAAGGAGATTTTAGGGTTCCCTACTCCTCTGCTTCTCTATAAATAAGAGCCTTTGCTCATTTAGTTTCTTTAACGGTTATTGTCATAGCAAATTGCGAGCCTGAATTGCAGCAAGTTGTTATTCAGTTTCAGTTCACTTAGTTGGAACCGTGCTTATGAGAACAAAACGCTGAGCCTATTGTGCCTTCTATTTGTTGCTCAAGTATTGTTCATTTGTGTTGTGATAAGCAAATTGTTGAGCCTCTTTAGCCAACAAGGAGTTAGTAAGATTGCTGTTTTCTATTGTGTTAAGAATAAGTTTGCAAGCCTCCTTAGCTGCAATTTCTTGTTCAAGGCATGTTAGAAGGGAGTTTTGTTTTAGAGATTTGAGTAATAAAATCATGAGCCTCTTTTGCCTTGGTCTAAAATCTCAGATTTCCGTTATCTATGTTATGCTTTCATGATCTTTATTTCAGCTTACAGTGAAGTGTGTAGGTGTTTGTTGGGAGAGAGATTATTAAAGTATTTTTGTCAGAGAATCTACCTTGTTAATTTCTAACTTCTCTTGCTCTGCTATTACTTGAGAGGTTAGGAACGTCTTTAGTTTAAGTTAGTCGTAGTTGAACTTCTTATCAGAAAATCTCAGCTGCGGCGTTTGTGTTTAAAAAACCTTGTGCTCTAAGCTGATCCAAAAAGATAGGCAACTTAGTTTTAGTTTTCTTTCTTTCAAACATCATCAGCAAGAGGGAGCTTCCCCTCCTAATTTGAAGAGCAGTTTATCTGTGCATAGCTGTCCGTTTTCAAATCCGCATTCCAGAGGTGCGAATTTAAACGCCAACACACCATTTTGACCCCCTACTTTGATCCTAATTTCCAACTTCCAGATTGTCCGATGAACGAGCTGGATGATTCATCACGTAGCCTGACTGATTCTGAGAAGATTGTTCTGGAGGCGTCTCTGGCTAAAAACTTCATTTCGACCTTCGAATTCATGGGAGCCTATTTCCTCTAGGGGCGCCCATTTTGTCCAGAGTTAGCCATTTTTTCATGATTTTTAATTTCTTCCTTCTTCCTTTGATCTTCTGATGAAATCTTGATTCTGGGAGCTACATGAATTCGATTGACTGGTTGACAGGCTCACCGGATAGCTTGGCTGAATTTAACGAAGTGATCTTAGAGGTCTCATCAGTAAATTCCATCATTTCTGGCCTCAAAAGTTTGGGCGCCTATTCTCCCTTGGAGCGCCCATGTTCCTCAGAGTTAGAATTATTTTCATTTTCTTCATCTTTTCTCTTCCACAGATGACATTTCCTGATCTAATGATCTGGAGCTCAGATTGGCTGACGGCTGGACTCGTCGTGAAGGTGATAAGATTTTGAGAGGGGTCTTCTAAGAATCATATCTGCAGAAATTTGAATTTGGGGCTTCAAAAGCTTGGGCGCCCTTCTTGGCTAGGGGCACCCAACTTCACTATACTTGGCCATTTTTCATAAATTTCACCTTTGCTTTGAACTTTTGAAATTTCACTCTCGTCAGACCCTCTATTTAGCCTTTTGCATTTGACGACTACCATCTCGGATTGACGTGTTGGAAATCTTGTTGGAAAGCTTGATCAAATCTAACGAAGTTGCGTTAGAACTTCATTGGCGGATTCATCTATTTGGACACTCAAAAACTTGGGCGCCTTTCTCCTTCAAGGGTGCCCAAAGCTCCCAGACTTAGTCAAATTTTGATGATTTTCATTCTTTTTCATTCTGACTTCTGTTTGGATCTTCCCTGTTTGATCTCGAATCCCTGATGACTGGATGATCTGATGACTGCACCGTTGGATTCGTTGCAAAGCTGGAAGAAAACTGAGCAACTTTGATTGGAGTCTCAAACCCTAATTTCAACATTTAATGCCCTAAAAAGATGGGCGCCTATTCCTTCCTAGGGCACCCATGATAAGCAGTGTTAGAAAATTTTCACAGTTTTCACCTTCTTCGTTCTTGATGCTTGCTTACCAACTCACCTTCTGAGTGTTGAGTGTGACGCCTGGCAGCTGACTGACCTCCATTGATGACCTCAGAGCTCCTAATATGCTTCTAAAAAAGCAAAATATACCCACTAGGGCAAAACTGATTATTTTGAGATTCTGACTACACCAGCTTGATATGGAAGTATTTTGAACCAATCAAAATTAGTTTGAACCCTATCAGACCAACTTTCTATTTTTAGAAAGTTTTCCCAGTATCTGTTTCAAAAGAAACCCAAAAAAAGTTACTATTTTTAGGAAATTTCTAAAAATAGCAGTTTTCCTAAAAAGTAGGGATGAAAAACTGAGATCTAGGTTTTGTAGATTAGGTCGCTCTGAGCAGACCCATATCGTCAAATTTTGGGAATTTCACATTTTAACCCCTCATGCAAGACACGCACACCCAAATTTTGACCTTTTTGAAAAATTTAACAAGACCTTTACTCATTTCTTCAAAATGTCTAAGTGTAACAAAAATTTTAATTTTGGGGTACAACTTGTGTAACATGGGAAAACTTTCAGGTTCTGGGTATCCTATGTTGACAGTTAACCTATAGATTATAGACCGGCTTCCTTTATAATCTTCTAATGATCGACTGTAATTTTGATGGAAAACGGAAGAAAGGCTTGAATTAAATGCATAAACTGAACTTTAAAATGGAAGGTGATGCACCTAATGATGGAAATTTAATCTACAACCTGACTCACAAATGACTTTTCAATATTTCTACTTGCACAACCAAATTTGACAACATAATCACCTAAATGTTTCATATAGAGGCTTTGACAAAATATCTCTTTCGAACGAAAACTCTGTTTTCACAACTAAAATGATAAAAGTACCAACATGCACAATGTACACACTTATGAAAGAGACAAAAAATTAGAGGTTTCGAAAATGAAACACAATAATCCTCTAATCAGACCCAACACAATGATGATGCCTGAAATCCTGAAGGCAGAATTTGATAATATTGAAAATCAGAAGGAATTCATCTGCTAATAACAAAGTTAAAATAACCTGTAAATTGTTGCATAATATTGACTGTAAAGTATTTGAGTTACAAAATCAAACTCTTCTTTGCTGAAATGCACAGGCAAAATCATCAAGAACTACGGCAAAAAGACTGTCATTTTCCTATATACAATAAAGGGCTTGAAAAAGCCAAGAGGAGATAACTGAAGTCAAAATATCTGAACTCCAAAGCTGATGTGAAACTCCAATTATGTCCTCACCATTTGCTCCATTTTTTCTTTGCATGATTTTGGGAAAAAGGGACTATCCAATTAAATATTAAAGATAATCAATATGATTATTTTAATATTTATCATGTGGGCTCTCTTTTTCTTACATTGCATGGTAAATATTAAGGTAATAAAATATTACATTTAATATTTAATTACATATTTTGTCTTATTTAAATCATATAAAAGATACAGACTAAGTGTTTTTCACTTTAAAATTAAATGATAATATTGAGACTGAACTCTCAACTCCACCAATATGCATGATGAATCATCTTTGGTCGTGCAAGTTTGAAAAGCATGCAAAAAAGGCCTAAAAACAGGAGCAAACTGAGTGATTAAGTGTCCAAATGTAATGTCCCCGTCTCAAGCCTGATCTTTTCAGTGACCATTGGCCTATTCCAGAGACCCGTAGGGTAGTCGGAAGGTAAAATTAGGATTTCCTTTTTTGAAGGAAGTTCTTGCTCGAAGTTGGTTGTTTCAATGGTGGATTCTTTCTGGGTTTTCAGAGAGTTTCGCAGTGGTATGTTCTTCTGGGCATTCTGAGCATCTTCAAGAATTTACTATTTTTAGTAAATTCTATTTTGGGCAGTAAACAAGTTGGTCTCAGGCAGTTGACTTTCCTCTTCAGCCAATTCAATTGGCGTATTCAAATTTTGGCCTCGGGATGCAGTTTGGGGTGATAAGTTGAATTATTTTGAAGAAGTTATGTTTAATGTTATATTTTAACATTGACCCTTGGCCTAGCAACTTTACTTTAAGTTGTTTTTAAAAGAGGTTCTTTATGGGTGGGCGCCTCATTAAAGGAATTGATTATATTTCTTATTAAAAGATTTATTCTCCAAGCAAAAGTGGACGCCATCTTCAATGAAGGAATAATTTAATAATTAAAAGTCAAAATTGCAGCTTGAAGGAAAGGACGCCATTGGTTGAAGGATTAGGGTTTTGACTCTTAAGAGAAGGTTAGGGTTTCGAGAAGAGTCAACCGAAAATTATAAAAGGAAGACTTTGATCCTTAATTCATTATCTTTGGTCTACAGTATTGTTACTCTGCCGGAATGGTATTGGATTGCTTCGAGGAATGAAGGCCTCCTAGCTCGGGCATTGCTTCTTTCTTGCAACACAGCAACTAGTGGTGAATTAGTATAGTTTTGTGAGTTTCATTGGGATTTATGCATTGTAATCAGCATTGTGACTCTTTAGTTTCTGATTTTGCATATTAGAGATTCTCCAGACTTGCATTTTAGCTACAACAGATTTGTGTTTTTATTTGTAAATCAGAAAATACAAAAATATTGCTTCTGGGTATTGTTCCATTCTCTCTGTCTTGGCTAGGCGCCCCTTTGTCCTAAGTTACAGAATTTTTAGAAGAGTCTTCAATTTTTAAATGCAAAGTCGCCCTCTTGCTGGGCTATACTGTTCAGATCTGCTTTGGATTCCGTGCATTAAATAATTAGAGTCATTTGAGTGAGTTTCAGTGTTCTCAGTTGGTCGCCATCATAGTAGGATCATACTGCATTTCGTTTGGTGGAATTTGGCTAAGTTTTGAACAAGTTGTGAGTGGATTTGTGAAATACAGGGCTGCTGTTCGTACACATGGAAATCTGAACTGTCATAAATCAGAATTTGAGGTTGGTCTGTTCAGTACACTTTCAGATCTAATCTTTATTATTCAGTAAAGGAAGTTCAATACATATTATTGCAGCTTGATTTATATCTTGATTCACATTTCGAGCAAGATATTATCCTTCATATTGTAAACTGGCAGTAGTACTGACAATATAATTATTCTTGCTCATCATAGTTTCTAATGTTCAGCTTTACGCTCAATATTTGCTATTGTATTTAATTTTCCTCCGCCCTATGGTAGCTACTTTTCCACTCTGGATTAGAAAGCACATTCTGGGTGTTGAGTACTTTCAGGATTTCAATTATTTCTTTCAAGCATTGTAATTTGTAATCCTCCGCCATATGGTCGCCTCACTCCATACTAGATTGGGTAGCACATACTTGGTGTCGAGTTCCCTTTCAGTACTTAGTGTAGAAGACCCTCTGACGATATGCTCGCCATCATCGGCACCATTCTTGGTTAGAGTTCTTGCATAAGCATTTTGATTCAAATCCTCTAACCAATGCTCACACCTTGCCCACATTGGGATCCTGGTGTACATTCTGATTAGAGTTGTTTCAGCACGTTTTGGTTTAGCTGCTAACCTTAACAGGTGCATTGTTTCGTAATTTGAAATTGGAAAAAACGAAAAAAATTGGCTCGGAATATTTCACCAAAACTCCCCTTGATTGATGGTCAACCATTGTGGGACCTCAAAACTAGCGTAGAATTGCCCTTTGAGCCTTACAATCCTCCTAAAAAGATCGATCTATTTTTTTCCTTATAACTGGTAAAGATTTCTTAAAAATACAAACTGGGTCGGTGAAAAATTTAAAAGGTTTTTTTTGTCTCATTGTTTTATAATTTATATGTAAAAATCACGAAAACCCAAATCGTAGTTTTCGAGATACAATTGAAAGACACGGCCACTATTCGTTGCATCTTTTGAATCTGAGAGGGCAACATGTTGTGCTCAACCCTTGTGAAAGCCCATTTTACACCACATGCTAAAATATTAAACATGATGATCTAGCCATGAAAGATGTACCTATACCTGATAAATCTTTGAATGTCTGGTTTTCTTATCTGATTTGCTTAAATGTCAAAAAGTTTTCTCACCCCAATTTAATAACTCCCTGATAAACTTTAATAATTTAGCTAGTAGCTAAAACTTAGTAACATTTATGTGTGAAAGCAAAGATGCTTTACAATTCTGTGTAACAGTTATGCTGTTGAACTAAGTTTAGACTTTGCTACGAGGGTTGCGAACCTTCTAGCTTTCTATACAATTCTTCGGGCCTAAAACTATGGCTTCGTAGATAGTGACTAAAGACTATGCTTCACACAAAGGTGTGTAGATAGAGCTTAATCTTGTTCGTGATAGCAGATTGCTATTGTATAATCTGTTATTTCTGATTATTATAGGCAGATTGTTGGTTTATAATCTATTTATATTACTGCTGGAAGTGCTTGGCTGAAGCACGTTTATGCTCGTTGCTTCAACAGCATATTTTATTTAGTTCTGGGTATTGGTGCCAATTGTGCAACTATGGAAGGCGCCTCTATTCTTCAGAATTCAGATTTGATTATTCAGTTTCTGATTTTCAAAAGAAGGTTGACGCTTCCTGGAGGTCGTACCATCTCTTGTTGTGCATTGGGATTCGTGCCACTAACAGGTACGAGTTTTGAAGGTGTTTGGCTTATGAATTTTGGATGCCTAGCTCCAAGGATTCATCTGCATTCAATTTTACATCAATCAGATTGCGTTTGGCGAAGTTATGAGCATAATGTTGAATTCTCTTCTTGTTGGTCTGATTTTCTGTACTTATTTCTGATAAGACATGTTAATTTTTTATATACTGTTGATTAGAGCTCCATTTCTATATCATTCTCATATTGTATGAGTTAGAGGTTTATACTCTAACTCTTGGTGGCTTTGGAAGAATATCTTTGTGTTTTGTCCAACTAAAACTCTACCATTGTAAAGCTGGTTTAGTAGTACTAACAGCTGTTATCTTTATTGTTGCATTTTAAATTTTTTAATTAGCTCCCACTGGATAAGTGGTTGAAGCATTTTAATTTCAGCACATTTAAGTTTAATAATTCCCCCCACTAAATAAGTCGTAGTGTGGATTCATGGTTGGTTTGTCGCATTTTAAATTGTAATGACTTCCCTCCCACTGAATGAGTGGTAGAGCTTCATGGTCGGTTATCTGCCTACTCTTTGTATTTCCAGCATTTACTTTCATTCGTTGTCAGCTAGCCACCTAGTAGCTTTGAATTTCATTTCCAGTTTGCTAATGATCCCCGACACCATATGCTCTCACTTCACCCACATTGGGATCTTGGTGATCAAAAGTTGAAGGGTTACTGTTCTTGTTGGTTATCATTTGGAAGCTAACGCTAACAGTGGTGATTTGTGCTGATAAAATCGAAAAAAATCAAGGGGGAATATTACAGTTTCTCCTAAGTTTTAATTTATTTTTTTTCATGAAGATTTTAAACTCGTTCAAGTCTAATTTCAATCACTTGCATCTAATTCCCCTATCTAGCTCTTTGCTCTATTTTCCCTGGGTCCAATTTGCAATGGCCACACAAAGACTACACCTCCTTAACCCAATTTAAATCTTTTGTTGGAATGTGTTGAGATGATGTTGATTGCTTGTTGTCATTAATGGTTGTCATTGGTGTCAACATATCTTGGTTGATTGACCGAAGTTCTGTTTTAGTGCCTTGGTGATCCAGATTGGCCTGGTTCCGGATGTCATGTTGTAAAGATCTATTTTTTGGTTGTATCTATCCTGGTCCCATTCCTCTTGTAACACAATAAGATACATTATTTTGGGTCCGGACCGATCTGGCAATTGGTTAAGATGCTCCGACACATGGTTTGCATTATATCTTATTCTTTGGTTCCGGATATCATGTAGCGTGTTGATTTGAGCGAATAGGCTATGTTTGGTCCACGTTTCATTCCTCTCCACCACGGGAATGTTTTTGTGCTGACCTATTTCAAATTGTGTTCGCCAACAAGGAAGATCATGAAATTATGTTTGGCCAACTCGAAAGATTATGGAAGCATGGAATGATATAAGTAAGAGTTGATTTTGTTTCAGGAAAGCAAGAGTGATGAATATGAATCTGAATATCCAAACATTGCGAAGTGTGTGAAAGTGTATGACCGGAGGCAGCAGACAGTGAGACTCAATCCGGTGTTATTGGTGACAGTTCTTTTAGTGGTGGATTTCCTTTCATCATTCTTCTGTTGGCAGTGAGCCGTTTTCTGTAGGCAGTGAGCCTTTCTCTTTTAGCAGTGAACCTTTTTGTACTTTGGCTATAATAGCTGGGCAGTGAGCCCAATCGGCAGTGAGCAACTTGGCAATGAGCCCTTGTAAAAATCACCTTAACCGGTGTTTTATAATTGAGAATTATTATTCTCCATGGTTTTTCCCTTCTTGGGTTTCCACGTAAATTATGGCGTTCATTGTGCATGGTGTTGTTTTATGCTTTCATGTCCATTAATATCTAATTGATTTAAGTTTGATTCGGTTTAATTAAAGTCAAGAAAATTGTTTTATAATAACTAATTCACCCCCCCTCTCAGTTATCCAGACTGTTCAACAATTGGTATCTGAGCTTTGCTTCCTCAAAGAAGAGCTTAACCGCTTGGGGTAGATCCGATGGCCCACAAACTGAGAATTCCAGTGTTTGATCGATCTGACTACAATTTCTGGAAAGTGCGGATAAGAGGTTATCTGATCTCTCTGGGGTACAAGACTTGGAAAGTTGTTGAGAAGAAATATGTTGAACCGGCAGCTACCCCTAGTTCTACGGATGAGATTTCAGCCTATGAAGAGAATGAAAAGGCAAGGTATGCAATCTATAGTGGTTTGTCTAAGACTGAGTTAGCAAAAGTAATTTCCTTGGGCACTGCTTATGAAGTTTGGGAAAAATTGAAAGAAATCTATGAAGGAAATGATAGAGTCAAATTATCAAAGAATTTGACAGCTAAGCGCAGATATGAAAACGTGAGGATGGAAGAAAATGATGATATAGCAAGCTACTTTCAGAGAGTTGTCAGTGCAATAAATGAAGTCAAAAATCAAGGAGGCACTATGACAGATGAAGTTGTAATGGAGAAGATTCTGATGACTCTATAGAAAGCTACAGTGACAAGATCTCAGCTATTGAAGAGGCTTATGATCCGAAGAAATTCACCAGAGAGCAACTATTTGGCACTTTGACTGCATTTGAAATGAGGAAATTTGGAAAAGAAAAAGAGAAATCAGAAACAGCCTTCAAAGCCACAAAAATAGAAGAGGATCCAGATGATGAAAGTTCAGAAGAGTTGGAAGCAAATTTCACAAGGAAACTGAAGAGAGGTATCGGCAAGTACAAAGGTATGTTACCTCTTAAATGTTTCAGATGTGGAAAGATTGGTCATATCACAACTAAGTGTCCAGAAAAAGGAACAAAGGAAAAAGTTTAAAAAGATCAATAAGAAGGCCTATTATGTTAATGAGAATGCCGACATTTCAGATGATGAATCATATCATGAGGATTGTTTGTTTTTGGTGGAAAACGATGAACCTAGATTTGATATCTCTAGCATTTGCACTGAAGTTGCATTATTTGTTAAAAATAACAGAGATGAATGGTTGATTGATAATGGATGTTTGAATCATATGACCGGTGATAAAAGCAAGTTTGTGAAGTTTGAGAAATATGATGGTGGTTCTATTAGATTTGGAGATGATAAAACAGCACAGATTGTTAGAATTGGTTCTATTACCTTTGATGGAAAACATAACACTGACAATGTTTACTATGTGAAGGGTTTATATCATAATCTTCTGAGTGTTGGACAAATGTATGAAAATGGCTACAATGTGGTGTTTTAGGATGATGGTTGTGAGATCCGGAAGAGATTTGGAACTGTCATTGCAGCTGGCAAAAGAACGAGTGGGAATATGTATCAGCTACAAGGAGGTACAAAAAGATGCTTAGTATCTCAATCCAATGACAGTTGGCTTTGGCACCGGAGGATGTGTCACATCAACTTTGACAATTTGGTAAGCATAAGTTCATCAACAGCATTTAGAGATTTTCCAAGACTGACCAAACCAGACAATACTATTTACAAAGGATGTCAAGAAAGAAAGCATACTAGAGGAACATTCTGAAGAAAAGAAGAATCATCTACTCGTTTGCTCGACCTTGTACACACTGACCTATGTGGTCCAACCAAAACAAGAAGCTTACAAGGTGAGAGATATTTCATGCTTTTAATAGATGATTATTCTAGACTCACTTTGGTTGCATTTCTAAGAGAGAAATGTAATGTCCCCGTCTCAAGCCTGATCTTTTCAGTGACCGTTGGCCTATTCCGGAGACCCGTAGGCTAGTCGGAAGGTAAAATTAGGGTTTCCTATTTTGAAGGATGTTTTGGCTCGGAGTTGGTTGTTTCAATAGCGGATTCTTTCTGAGTTTTCAGAGAGCTTCGCAATGGTATGTTCTTCTTGGCATTCTGAGCACCTTTAGGAATTTACTATTTTTAGTAAATTCTATTTCTACCAGTTTTACAGTTGGGATTGGCATGGTTGACTTCCTACTTCAGTTTGATCAGTTGGCTTGTTCATTTATGGCTTCGGGGCACAATTGGAGAGATAAGTTGAGTTATTTAATTAAAGTCACATTTTAATGTTATATTTTAACGTTGACCCCCTTAGCCTAGCTTCTTCACTTTAAGTCTTTTTAAAAGATGTTCTTTAAGGGTGGCGCTTCATTAAAGAGAATTAATTATATCTTTTATGAAGTTTAATATAAGCTTAAAGTGGATGCCATTTTCAAGGAAGGATTAAAATGATATTAAAAGACAAAGTTGCTTGGAAAAGTGGGACGCCACTTGTGGAGGGATTAGGGTTTGACTCAAAAGAGAAGGTTAGGGTTTCGAGAAGAGTCAACCGAAAATTATAAAAGGGAGTCTTGGTCTTCACTGGCATCATCTTGGGTCTACAGTATTGTTATGCTGCCGGTATGGCTCTGGAATTGCTTCGAGGAATGAAGGCCTCCTAGCTCGGGCATTGCTTCTTGCTTGCAAACAGCAACTAGTGGTGATTTAGTATAGTTTGTGAGTTCATTGGGATTTGTGCATTGTAATCAGCATTGTGTCTAATTAGTTTCTGATTTTTGCATATTAGAGGTTTCCAGATATTGCATTTTAGCTACAGCAGATTTGACTTTTAATTCATAAATCAAAAAATATCAAAAAGATTGTTCTGGGTATTGCTTCATTCTTTCTGTCTTGGCTAGGCGCCCCTTTGTCCTAAGTTATAGAATTTTTAGAAGAATCTTCAATTTTTAAATGCAAAGTCGCCCTCTTGCTGGGCCGTACTGTTTCAGATCTGCCTTGTTTTCCGTGCATAAATTAAATGGAGGGTTTTGATCAGCTTTCAGTGTTCTAATTGGATCGCCATCATACTAGGATCATTAGGCATTTCGTCTCATGAGATTTGATGAAGTTTTGAGCAAGTTGTGAGTGGATTTGTGAAGTACAGGGCTGCTGTTCGTGCACAAGGAAATCTGGACTGTCAAAAACCAGAATTTGAGGTTGGTCTGTTTAGTGCCTTTTCAGATCTAAGCTTCATTCATTCAATAAAGGAAATTCTTATATATTGTTGCAGCTTTATTTATCTGTTGATTCACATTGAGAGCAAGTTATTAACTTATTATTGTAAGCTGGCAGTAGTAATGACAGTATTGGTTATCTTGCTTATTATAATTTGTAATGCTCAGTTTCTCGTTCAGTAATTGCAATAGTATTTCCTTTACCTCCGCCCTATGGTAGCTACTTTCCCACCTCGGGTCAGAAAGCACATTCTGGGTGTTGAGTACTTTCAGCATTTCAGTTATTTACTTCAAGCATTGTAATTTGTAATACTCCGCCATATGGTCGCCTCAATTCCATACTGGATTGGGTAGCACATACTTGGTGTAGAGTTCCCTTTCAGTACTTAGCATAGAAGACCCTCTGACCATATGCTCGCCATCATCGGCGCCATTCTTGGTTAGAGTTCCTGCATCCGCTTTTTGATTAAGATCCTCTGACCAATGCTCACACCTTGCCAGCATCGGGATCCTGGTGTACATTCTGGTTAGAGTTGCTTCAGCAACGTTTTGGTTTAACTGCTAACCTTAACGGGTGCTTTGCTTTGTAATTTGTAATTTGAAAAAAAAAAGGAAAAAATTTGGCTCGGAATATTTCAAGAAATCAAGAGTTCTAGAAAAATTCAAGATTTTCAAGGCACGAGTTGAGAATGAAGTTGACAGAAGAATCAAGTGTTTACGATCTGATAGAGGAGGAGAGTTTACTTCTAATGAATTCAACAAATACAGTGAAAAGCATGGCATTAAAAGACAGCTATCTGCCCCTAAAACACCTCAACAGAATGCTTTAGTGGAAAGAATGAACTAGACAGTTCAAGAAGCAGCTAGAACAATGATCATGGAAGCAAGCTTACCACAAGTCTATTGGAGAGAAGCGATACACACAGCAGTATACACCCTTAACAGAGTACTGTTCTGAAGGAAGTATGGAAAGACATCATACAAGCTATCGCATGGAAGAGCTCCCACAGTAAAGTACTTCAAAAATTTTGGAAGCAAATGCTACATCGGGAGAGATGAGGACAATCTTGGAAAATTCGACAACAAAGTGGATGAAGGCATATTTTTGGGTTACTCTAGAAGGAGCAAAGCATACTGGTGTTACAACAAGAGATTGAACAAGATAGTTGAAATTGTGAATGTGAAAGTAGATGAAGATGTTCAAAGAAGTCCTGAAAGGCATATTGAATATGAATCCAATGACTTGGATGACAATGGAGAAAAAGATAAGAAAGAAGAAGAAGAAGAAGAAGAAGAAGAAACAAAGGAGGCTCCAGCAACTTCAATTAAAACTACAAGGTATTTACAGAAAAACCACTCAGAAAATCAGATTATTGGAAATAAGAATAAGGGAATCATCATAAGAAGCAAAGCTGCTCAAGAACAAGTATTATTGTGCTTACTCTCGAAAACTGAGCCAAAGACTGTGGAAGAAGCATGTAATGATAAGAATTGGGTGAAGGCAATGAAGGAAGAGCTTGATCAGATAGAGAAAAAACAAACTTGGGAACTTGTACCCAAACCGGCAGACAAAAATGTAATTGGAACAAAGTGGGTATTCTGGAACAAGCTGGATGAAAACAGAAAGGTAATAAGAAACAAGGCAAGATTGGTTTGCAAAGCTTACACCCAGATTGAAGGTATTGACTTTGAAGAGATGCATGCCTCTGTTGCCCAGATGGAAGAAATCTGGATATTTTTGGCTTTTGCAGCTTTCAAGGATTTCAAAGTCTATCAAATGGATGTAAAATCTGCATTCTTCAATGGAGAAGTGAAGGAAGAAGTTTACATTGAGCAACCGGAAGGATTCAAGTCCAGAAGTGACCTGGATGTTGTTTGTAGGCTGAAGAAGGCTTTATTCTGATTGAAGCAGGCACCTAGAGCCTGGTATGGCAGATTAGACAAGTACTTGGTTGGACAACGATTTCAGAAGGGATCTGCTGATAGTAATTTGTACTACAGAACTCACTCAGATCAGATGTTGATTGTTGTGGTTTATGTTGATGACATAATTTTTGGAGGTAATGATGATATGTGTAGAAAATTTGCAAATGAAATGCAAAAGGAATTTAAGATGTCTTATGATAGGTGAGTTAAATTTCTTCCTTGGATTGCAAGTAAATCAGAACAACAAGGGAATCTTCATATCTCAGTCCAAGTATACCAAAGAGTTGTTGAAGAAGTTTGGTTGGAGAACTCCAAAGCGGTTTGTACACCTATTGTTACCAGATGTAAGTTGACAAAAGAAGATGAATCACCTAAAACTGATGCAAGCATGTACAACTCAATGATTGGAGGATTGTTATATTTGACTACTACCAGACCGGACATTATGTATGTTGTTTGTTTAGCAACTAGATTTCAACAACAACCAAAGGAATCACATGTTACAGTAAAAAGGATTTTTAGATATTTGAAGGGTACAAAAGACATGGGATTATGGTATCCAAACGACTCAGATTTCACTTTGACAGCTTATACAGATGTTAATTGGGCTGAATGTGTTGATAACAAGCGGAGCACAAGTGGTGGAGCTTATTTACTTGGCTCCCAACTGGTTGCTTGGTCAAGTAAGAAACAAGATTTTGTATCTTTAGCTACTGCTAAAGTTTAATACATTGCAGCATCCTCATGTTGTACTCAGATACTGTGGATGAAACAAATGCTAAAGGATTTTGGCATATCATTTGATGAACCAATCTCAATTATGTATGATAATACCAACGCAATAAACATTTCCAAGAATCCGGTAAAGCATTCCAGAACGAAGCATATATCCATCAGATATCATTTCCTAAGAGAGAAGGTATTGGAGAATGAGGTCAGACTTGAATATGTACCTACAAAAGAGCAGATTGCAGATATTTTCACAAAACCGTTGAGCAAAGATACTTTTGAGCATCTTCGGCAGAAGTTAGGAGTTCTACCCCCTCCTAGTCTACAATAACATGCACCGAGATGTGCATTGGTCTAGGGTATTATATGCTCATTTTTATCTGGATCAATGTTTGGTGGCTTCCTCATAGGGGGATGTAATGTCCCCATTTTAGCTATACGCCCTTCAATGACTGATAGCCTATTTCCGGAAGCCCATAGGCTCGTCAGAGGTAAAATTAGGGTTTCCTATTTTATACGGGTTCCGATGCATTTCTAATGGCTTGTATGTTACAGTTTCGGATGCATGTCTGGTAGAGTTTTATGGGTTTTCAAAGAGTTTCGCAGTGGTATGTTTTGCAAAGGCATTGGGCAACTTTTTAGAATTTACTATTTGTAGTAAGTTTTATTTTTGGCAGTGCCATCTTGGGTAGTAGCATCAGCAATCAACTCAGTTTCCATTTTGAGCAGTGCAGTTTGGAGCATATTTGGCTTTCAGCATTTTGAGGCTCATTTTGGGTAAAATGATTTATTCTAAGTCATTAATGTTATAATTTCTTATTGGCCCCCTTGGCCTAGTATTAATGACTTAAAGTTGTTTTAAAAGGTGGTCTTCGAGGGTGGACGCCTCATTGAGAGATTATTTAAATATTTCTAAAGTAAATATTTCTCCTCAAGTCTTGGACGCCTAGAAAGGTGAATTTAATGTTTTAAAAGTTAAAATATTTCAAAAGTGAAATGGGTGTCTCTTTTGGAGGGAAAAAAAGATGGAAGCTAAAGAGCCAACAGTCACCTTCAATTCTATAAAAGCAGGCCATTGCTCATTCATTTCCAATCTTTGGAAAATAATGTAAAGTTATGCTGTTGAATTGATTTCAGAACCCGGCTAAGGGGGAGCTTAGAATTTACACCATTCTTCGGGCTTGAAACTATGGTTCCCTAGATGGTCATTTGGGAGTGTGCTTCATTCAGAAGTGCATATAGAGCTTCATCGTGGTGAAATTGGTGATAATTTTCAGTTTTGTACTTGCTGGTTATTAAATCGCTGAAGTAGATTTTCACTTGCAAGTCTTTGTATGATTTAAATCTCATTGTGGATATTGATGCTTATCAATTCTATGCCAAGGGCGACCCTTTCTACAAAATATCAGATTTTATGGTGAAGTGTTTGACTTTCTAGAGAGGTCGTACTTCCTCTAGGGTCGTACTTCCTCCAGCAACCTGCTTTGGAATTCGTGTCAATTAATAGAAGGTGTTTTTGAAGTTGTTTCTTCATTGTGACTTGGGCGCTTATCCTCCAAATGATCAATGCACTTCGTTTCATCTCGATTGGAGGTATATTGATGGAGTTACGAGTTTTTCATGGTGTTTTCTATTTGCTGATCAGAATTTCCAAAACTTAGATTTTATATCAAATTTATATCAGAACAGTGTTGGGTTTGATTAGAGGTGATTTGATGTAATGTCCCCATCTCAAGCCTGATCTTTTCTATGACCGTTGGCCTATTCCGGAGACCCGTAGGCTAGTCGGAAGGTAAAATTAGGGTTTCCTATTTTGAAGGATGTTCTGGCTCGGAGTTGATTGTTTCAATAGTGGATTCTTTCTGGGTTTTCAGAGAGCTTCGCAATGGTATGTTCTTCTTGGCATTCTGAGCATCTTCAGGAATTTACTATTTTTAGTAAATTCTATTTCTGGCAGTTTTACAATTGGGTTCAGCATGGTTGACTTCCTACTTCAGTTTGATCAGTTGGCTTGCTCATTTATGGCTTCGGGGCACAATTGGTGAGATAAGTTGAGCTATTTAATTAAAAGTCACATTTTAATGTTATATTTTAACGTTGACCCCCTTGGCCTAGTCTATTGACTTCATGTTGTTTTGAAAAGTGGTCTTTTGAGGGTGGCGCCTTCATTAAATATTATTTTATATTTATTGAGGTCAAATTAAGCCTTAAGTGGGACGCATTGATTTAAGTGAGGAATTTAATTAAAAGAAGTCAAATTGAAGGTGTGAAGAAAAGGACGCCATCTCTTGGGATTAGGGTTTGACTCTTAAGAGAAGGTTAGGGTTTCGAGAAGAGTCAACCAAAAATTATAAAAGGAAGACTTTGATCCTCAATTCAGGATCTTTGTCTACAGTATTGTTACTCTGCCGGAATGGTATTGGATTGCTTCGAGGAATGAAGGCCTCCTAGCTCGGGCATTGCTTCTTGCTTGCG
Source organism: Sequoia sempervirens (assembly GCA_007258455.2). Taxonomy (NCBI): domain Eukaryota; kingdom Viridiplantae; phylum Streptophyta; class Pinopsida; order Cupressales; family Cupressaceae; genus Sequoia; species Sequoia sempervirens. The sequence continues at coordinate 64,794 of VDFB02269656.1, read as the reverse complement.
ACACAGCAACTAGTGATGATATAGTATAAATTGTGAGTTTCGCATTGGGTTTTGAGCATTGTATTCAACTTGTGCATTGTTAGATCAGTTTTGCATATTAGTGGTTTTCCTGATATTGCATTGTTAGCTACAGCAGAATTGAGTTTTTATTCATAAGTCAAAAAACAACAAAAATATTGTTCTGGGTATTATTCCATTCTCATTGTTAAGTCTAGGCGTCATCTTTCTCAAGTTTGCAGATTTTTTTATGAAGACAGTGATTTTAAAAAGCAGATCGCCCTTTTCTTGAAAGTCGTACCATATGTTGTGCATTGGGATCTGTGCAAAAATAAATGTGGGCATTTTAAGATTGTTTCTTGCTTTCATCATAGGCGCCATCATATTAGTTGTGTTTTGCATTTGAGTTTAGGTCATTTGAGTAAGAAAGGAGTGAGTTACGAGCTATTCAATGAACTTCTATGTTGTTGGTTATATGGTGAAAAGTGCAGATCTGTCATAACAGTCTTGAGAAATCTGCATCTTCCTTATTGGATTGGTGTTGAGGTTTGCTTAAAGACTCTGGAGAAGATTTCTTGTTGTGTGCACCATTTTGAAAGAGCATCTAATATCTTGATACTGCAGGCAATAATATCTATTGTAAGCTGGCAGTAGTACTGACCAGTTATTCTTTTATATTGCTCATCATAGTTTGTAATGTTCAGCTTTTCGCTCAATATTAGCTGTTGTATTTAATTTACCTCTGCCCTATGGTAGCTACTTTCCCACTCTGGGTTAGAAAGCACATTTTGGGTGTTGAGTACTTTCAGCATTTCAGTTCTTTCTTTCAAGCATTGTAATTTGTAAAACTCCGCCATATGGTCGCCTCAACTCCATTCTAGATTGGGTAGCACATACTTGGTATCGAGTTCCCTTTCAGTACTTAGCATAGAAGACCCTCTGACCATATGCTCGCCATCATCGGCGACGTTCTTGGTTGAGTTATTGCATAAGCATTTTGATTAAGATCCTTTGACCAATGCTCACACCTTGCCCACATCGGGATCCTGGTGTACATTCTGGTTAGAGTTGCTTCAGCACGTTTTGGTTTAACAGCTAACCTTAACGGGTGCATTGGTTTGTAAGTAATTTGAAAAAAAAAAAAGGAAAAAAAATTGGCTCGGAATATTTCATTTGAATTAGATTTGAGCATTATAGGGAGATCATGGTTGCTGGTCTGTATTTTAGTGAGTTGGTATTTTATTTCAGACTTAGTTCTTTCCTTGTGATGCAATATTTCTTGGGCAACTATGCTGCTAGTGCTCATGTGTAGTCCATTTGAAGAAGGTAGAAGCTTTGGGGTGAAGATATGAGCAGTTAATCGATGGCTAATTGCTGGTAAGAAATCTCAATTTGCTGGTTCATATCATATTCATCAGTAAAACAGATTTTGGCTTGTTTTTCAGTAGTTGAAAAGATTTGAAGTTAAGAAATTATCTTTCATCATTTGGCATTGTTTATACAGCAATAAAACTTTGTAATTTGCAGAACATTTGCATTGTAAGGCTGAGAATAGTAGTACTATTTCAGTCATTTATACTTCGACATTTACTTGTGTTTTAAATTCAAACATTGTAACCCCTGGATGGTTTACCGCTAGTGTGGAGGAAAATACATTTTGTAACTTCAATTCACACCCACTATTTAAGTGGTGAATCCCCACTGTTGAGTGGATGTCCACCGCAGCGGATGAATTAGTTTGTTTTGTAATTTCTTCCCCCCACTGTATTAGTGGATGTGTGGAAAACTTTCATGGCTGGTTCACCGCCTAGCTCCATTCAATTGTAATTTCATTTCAGTTATTGCTTAGTTTTCTCCGCCATATGACAACACCTCTCCTTCCTTGGGATTGAGTGTGCATTCTTGGCGTTGAGATCTTTAAAATTTGGATTTCAATTTTGGAGTTAACGCTAATTCATTTGGCATAGTGTTGATTGTTTGTGAAATTCTTGGAAAAATTTGAAGGGGCATATTTCAGGGGAGCAGAGTAAGTTTTTCAGGGGGAGATTTTCCCTTTGTCTTTGATGTCAAAGGGGCAAAAGAAAAGAAGATAAGATGGTCCCTAATGCTGACATTGAGTTGGTTGGTTTGTTATTGACGAATGTTATCATCAATGAAAAAGGGGGAGATTGTTGAAATGTGTTGAGATGATGTTGATTGCTTGTTGTCATTAATGGTTGTCATTGATGTCAACATATCTTGGTTGATTGACCAAAGTTCTATTTTGGTGCCTTGGTGATCTAGATTGGCCTGGTTCTAGATGTCGTGTTGTAAAGATCTATTTTTTGGTTGTATCTATCCTAGTCCCATTCCTCTTGTAACACAATAAGATACATTCTTTTGGGTCCGGACCGATCTAGCAGTTGGTTAACATGCTTCGACACATGGTTTACATTATATCTTATTCTTTGGTTCTAGATATCATGCAGCGTGTTGATTTGAGCGAAGAGGCTATGTTTGGTCCATGTTTCATTCCTCTCCACCGCGGGAATATTTTTGTGGTGACCTATTTCAAATTGTGTTGGCCGACAAGGAAGATCATGAAATTATATTTGGCCGACTTGAGAGATTATGGAAGCATGGAATGATATAAGTAAGAGTTGATTTTGTTTGCTGAAAGCAAGTGTGATGAATGTGAATTTGAATATCCAGATAGTGCGAAGTGTGCAAAAGTGTATGACTAGAGGCAGCCGACAGTGAGATTCAATCCGTTGTTATTGGTGACAGTTCTTTCAGTGGTGTATTTCCTTTCATCATTCTTCTGTTAGCAATGAGCAATTTTTTATAGGCAATGAGCCTTTCTCTTTTGGCAGTGAGCCTTTTTGTACTTTGGCTATAATAGTTGGGCAGTGAGCCACCCTGTAGTGAGCAACTTGGCAGTGAGCCCTTGTAAAAATCACCTTAACCGGTGTTTTATAATTGAGAATTATTATTCTCCGTGGTCTTTCCCTTCTTAGGTTTCCACATAAATTCTGGTGTTCATTGTGCATGGTGTTGTTTTATGCTTTCATGTTCATTAATATCTGAATTGATTTAAGTTTGATCTGGGTTAATTAAAGTCAAGAAAAATGTTTTATAATAACTAATTCACTCCTCCCCCCCCCCCTCTCAGTTATCCGGACTGCTCAACATTTGTTCCACATCACATTCATTTCTTTATCAGGTAGGTTTCTGTTTTTCCAAGTTTTATTTCTAATGTCATTAATGGAGCAATAGGGTGGGTCCTAGGGTATTCTCGACATATTTCAGACTCAGGGTTAGTTCTTCAAGGTATTCAGATTTCAAATTTCCCAAGTTCCATTTAATGGGCTTATCATGTCTAGATTCTTTCTCAGATAACTTGATCACCCGAATATATCTTTTCCTTCGGATAGGTCCCCCTAGACCCAACCCTGTACTTTGATTTCATTTAATCATTGCCAGGTCCATTCCCCTTATCAAATCATTTTACCAAAGTTTTGAAAATTCGCTTCTGATACTGTACCTGGACCCAACACTAGATGTTAATTTCATTTCATTATTGGCAAATCCATCTCCCCTATTGCATCATCTTCTTAGACTTGTGAAGGTTTATCTTCAATCCCTAGTTGGATGTGACTATGTAATGTCCCCGATTCCCAATTAGTCACCACTGAGATAATTTCATTAATTAAATATTAAATTGTCCCAAAATAATATTTGAGGACGTTTATACTTAATTAATTAATAAAAAATTAAAATAACTTTATTAAATAATATGCTCAAATATTAAATAAAGTTATTTTATAATGGTGGATATTTAATATTAAAATATGAAAAGGTGGTCGACTATCAAAGGTGGCAAAATGGATTTCATTGTATCATTTTGGAAATATTAACTTTGAAGATTTTGGGAATTTGGAGAGCTTGGCTTTCTAGGAACTAGAGGACAAAAACCCTCGAGTTTCAGGATGGATTGAACGAAAACTCAATTCCATCGAAGGGCACATTCACTCAGGATACGCAATTGGGATTCAATGATCAATTGCACAATTTGGGAAATTTGTGAAGTTTCGTTTCGAGACAAATTTCAGGCAATATAAAGAGTTCCAGAATTACGGAGAAAATGAATCGATATATTTATTGAGCCACTGATGTTACAGCCGTACATCTCAGAGTCTTGGGACAACTGATATATACTATCATTTTTGCTGTATGGAAGAGGCGGTTTATTTATTATATCGCTGAAGGTATATTTGTCATTATCGTAAATTTTACGAAGGAAGTACTTCAATCATTGGACCGTACCATTTTCCAATGAGAAGGCAGAGTTGACTAGGTATCAAAGGGCCTGAGTAGTCATTCATAGCCGCCATCTTCAAATTTCTACTAGCCGCAGCCTTGGAGTTAATCAATACCCATTTAGAGCCTCCCGTACCATATATATCTGCTTACTGGGGAGTTACGTGGAAGTTTAGACAGTCAAAGGCAGTCATCATCAATAGAATTTCCTCTATGAAGTATTGCGACCACTTTTGGGGAGCTGAACACCATCTTCTAGACCACCATACAAGTGAAGGAGTCGCTGAAGCTAGGGAAGGAGCGATACAAGGAAAAGGAGTGATTGGGTGTGAGTTATGTTGGCAGGATAATTTAAGGTCAGAAAATATAATTTATTGCTGATTATGAATACTCTATTATTACAGAATAGTGTAATTTCTGAGATGAACAGTTGCATCAGCTCTTCATAAAGTATTCATATGTGCTGTTTTGGTGAACAAAATATATTTATATTGAGTTGTATTGAATCTGAAAATATATCCTTAGTAATCTCAATGTGTAAATTGCATTAAAATTAATATCTTTTGGAAACATCTGGAAGCAAGTTCAAAAGAATAACATGACAATTGTTTGATGAAATGACTGTTAACCTGGGAAGTTGAAATTGAAAAAAAAAATTGCATCCGAATTCACCCTAGGATATTACAGACTAATCTTAAGAAACTGGGTTAAATCGTTTAATTGCATCCAATTAATATCTTGGTGGACTCTATACAGTAAAGGCACTTCAGTTTTAGTAAAGATCCGAGCTTATTTAAATGGATTATAATGTCTTATCACATCTGAATTTTCAACCCAATAATGTTCTAAATCTAACTGGATGCTAACAATGATTTATCACAAGGACCCAATTTCAACCTACGTTAGTTGCAGGGATTAACTTCTCAAAGCTCTACATAATTACAAATGGTGCTTTTGAGAGCTATAATATGTAATGTCCCCGTTTTGGAGGTAATTTGATTTAATTAATTTAATTAATTTAGTTGTCCAAAATAATGATTTTTCAAGAGGATGACTAATTAGTTATTTTAATTAAATCATTGAGTGGTATTAAATTAATTAATTATAAGGTTATCAAATGAATAAAAATTATAAGGTGGCCTTATATTTAATTAATTTAATAAAGTGACTTGATTTTAAAATATATTATATAAAGTCACTTAAATAAAATAAAATAATATTCTAGAAGTTTCTGGAGAAATCGGGGAAAAAGAATAAATAGACGTCTTCGGCTTCATTCTCAATAGGCAGATTTGATGTTGTTGTTGGTGTTTCATCTTGTGGAGCGTAGGGTTTCTACAGATTTTTCTTATCATAGGAAACGAAAACTTCCTATTGATAGCAATTGTGAGGGTGTGAAATATCATCTGAATTATTGCAGCTAAGGGGAAGATATTTCAGTCTTCCATTTGTGCTCATTGCAAATTTGTGGCCTTTGGCCAAATTTGGAGAAATTGATTGTATTCAGCTTGTCTGAGGAGCTAAGTATTTGTTTGCAATATTATTGCAAATTTAAATAAAAATCTTCTGCTCATCATTGCATTATTTTATTGTGCTAAAAGGTTATTTGCAGAATAAAGCATTCAAAAGTTTTAATTCAATATAGTGGGCTATTTTGAATATTGGAGTGATTAAGTGAAAATTCTGAAGGCCGTAATTGCCGTCCACTATTATTTGGGTTTATTACTTTGGTGAATTTAGCTCTATCGGGTTTTATTTTAAATGGCTCATTTCGAATAAAACAAAGTTTGGAAGCCACGTTAGAAATTATATCTTGCAAAGTCGCGTCTATTATTATTTGGAAAGGCAAATGAATCTTTGAATAAGATTTGAGCAAACAAATACACTATCGGGAGTTTTATTCTAGAGTGATCAAATATTTCTTATGAGATTACTATTTGAGGCGCTTCCAAGTTCCATGAAGCGGCTTACAAGATTGTTCGAGCTTTTGAGAAACATCTCCAGGGGCGGTTTCTGGTGTATGAGGTTCTTGATTTCTGGGCGCGGCATTTGGGAGAGTAAGCTCAGACGCAGTTGGACATGCACATCTAATATGGGATATTTTTAGTCTGGACGCAGCCGGCAAACACCAGGGAGTTCGAGGATTGTGTAGAAACCCTTGTTTCCCCTGACTTCTGTAACTGGTTTGTTTTTTGACTGTTTTGTGTATTTTGATTTTTTTGTGGTTTTGCATGAATAAGAAAGAATGCGATTTTGGAAAGAAATGGATATAAAATTACTAAATAATCTTTAACTAATACAAATAGTCCAGATCTAACAATAATGGACTCCAGAAACCACTGCTAATCATTGTATTAATTTTTCTAAGGCTATTACAATGATAGATATCTGACATGCAGGCAAGATAAATAAATAATCAGATTAAAACCTGATTTGCAGCCTCCTGTGAACAGTCAAGAATGGTACGGCTGAAGTAGAATCCTTCTTTCCCCTGTGCCTGATGATCCAGATCAAATCTAGATGCAAGTACGCCCCTGTATGTGAAGACTGGAGATCAAAGAATGAAGCGCCTTTCTCAAGGTGACAGGTACGGCCTGGTACAAGGCAGTATGGATCAGAAACAGCCTGGTACGGCTCAATAACAGCAAGTATAGATTTGTACGGCTCTTGAGAATGTTATATGATGCTTGGAAAAATGGACGCCAACACTCTAGACTCCTTCCCGGATGATTTCCTGATTAAAACCCTGAGAATATTTTGACTGTGATGCTCTGGGATAACTTCTGAATGATGTTATCTCTCTGACTGGCAATAGATCAGCTGGTATTTCACAGCCTCTGAATCGCACACACTGAAGATTGCACATTCTCCAATGCAAGTTGAAAACAGGAACCCTTGGCTCTGTCTTCAGAATAAAATACTCAGCAAAAGTCGACATCAATCATAATGGCTCAAATTTCAATGCAAAACCCTTATATTCTTCAAAAGTGCAATTTCTCTCAATTAGGTTTCATTAAAATAAATTCGAACTTCTTCTTTTAATTTTTCAATAGTTCTCGATCACATTTTTAATTATAAATTATAATTAAAAATGGCCCCCTTTGATGTTGGTCGACCCCTTCAGCAAAATCACTTAAGTTCTAATATTTAAAATATTATAACTTTATAATATAAGCTCCAAATAATTAATATTTAATTAATCAATTAAATATTAATATCTCCCTCAAGATATGTCCGATTCGCGAACCGTTTGAAGCTGGCGAGTGAGTGAATGATTCTGCACATGTCCAAACCATACTGCTAAAAATAGCAGGGGTGCCTCGCTGAGTGCCAAAATACTGCTAAAAATAGCAATCCAGGCAAATAGTGTCTGAATGAACCCGAACGAAAGCCAACTGATAAAAACTTTGACAACCGAAGCCAAGCCAATCTCCACCAAGACCCTCTATCCATCCTATCAGCCTACGAGGGTCGCATAATAGGCTAATCGTGAACTCTGAGAGATGTCAACTGGAAGGGGACATGACAGATTGGAAAATCTCAATTGTCTTGGCATCAGAATTTCACCATTGCCTGGGCACCATATTCAGTGATGAATCTGGGCAGAAATCGGCGGTACTCATCTCTCATTCCCATCGCTACTTGCACCTGCTCCAAGTTGGCAACAATATCCAGGTTCCACATCATTCGATTAAGTTCCTCTGTATTTTAAATTGCAGTTATTATAATATACTCATTGAGCCTTCAGGCAGTTGTGTTGTTACTATATTAGAATTTACATTTTTCTATTGTTGGATGAGCCACGTCAAAAGGACATCAATTTGTATTCACGATCAGTTTAGTTGAAGCTGGCATTGTACTGAATTCATGGGAGTTGAAATGATATTTATATTACTCAAGATAGAATGGATGTAAAAATCTGAGTCTAGTAGTCCATTACATTGCTTGAAGCATCATTTGTTGTAAGGATCTGGCAATTACTTGTTATGTCCTTTGGGAATTAGAATTGCTTGGTTGCATGACATCTATTTGACAAAATGTCTTATGGTTGTATTTGAGCACTTGCATGAGTAATGTTGCATTGCATTAGATTACCATAGTTGGAAGCCTTTACATTCATGATTCTATCATATGCATTAAAGATACAGACAGAAATCACAAACAGAAAATCAGAACCTGTTGATAAAATGTCCAAGAGCTAGAGACTGAAATTTATATCAGCTTGCACACCAATTGTTTAACAAAATTCCCAAGGCAGCAAAAGAATAGTTTTTTTGAGTCAGCTGGGCTAGGCTCATTACATAATATTGGCAACTGTGAGAGTTTTCTCAAAATTGGTTTATTCACATTAACTTGCTTATAAAATGCCTAATCTAATTCTAACGGATTTTACCTATGGTTCATTGCAGAAACAAAATCAATGCAAGTTAATCGTGAAGATTTGTCCCACATGTCCTCAAAGTTAAAGAATGCTAATTTGGTAGCCGATATATTAGGGACGCGGTAATGGATTCAAAAAATAATTTTATAGCATTCTTGTGTCTAGAAAAGTCAATATTTACTCTAAGGTGCAGGCATTGTGATATGGCAACACATTGCATGTAAAGTTGGAGTAGAGGATAGTGCAATATTGCAACACATGAAATGTGGCACCCAGAGCCTATGCAAAGCATAAACAAGGCAAGGAAGGAAGACATAGCCAATTCAAATTGTCAAATCTGGCTTATATCACTTAATCACGTCCAAAAATGTTGCAATGGATGAGAAAACAAAATGATAATGCCCAATTTCATAAAATTCTCACATCCAAATTTTAGCACAATAGAACTAGATTTATAAGGGTTTGAGATATGTTTCCAAATTGTCATTAAGCTCCCAAGCAGCGTGTCACCACAAGTTCTTGAGTCAAAGTCCACACAAGTACTGAGCTAGCAGAAGCGGGTCCCAGTGGTGAATCCAAATCGATCTCCCCATGCAAATCAGATTTAATCAATGTTCAAAATACCTACAAAACATTTGCTCTAAAGCACTCCTAGTGTGACTCGACTTGTTCGCCTTTATGGTTGTTTTGTAATGGGTCCGGGCCCTTTCCCATGTTTTTACTTAATCAAAAAATTTGCTCTAAAACAAAAGACCATATGCCATAAGATAAGTGAGAATCTGATTATCACAGAGGCCCGAAAATTCAAAAAATCATATCGGAGGCACATATACAACTTGCTAAACCAACAAAAACCAGTTTATTTTTTCTTGAACAATTTTCAATGAAACCCACATAGACTAAGCAAAACTGGATTGTCTTTCTAGTTAAGCACATAGAATTGGGTTGGATTTACTAATCTATTCTAACTCTAAATTTAAGACCAATATAGGGAGAGTGTTCAAGTTGCAAAGACTCTCCTTGATTTCATTTAAAGTCAAATTTATTTCTCAACCTTGGTTCAAAAACACATATTATTCTTGTCTACAAGACTCAATGTCAAATTCGCTTATCTTAATGTTTATTCCTTCTTTTATTTGTGGTTTCTTATTTCATTTTTTATCTTCCAAAATGGAGTTTTGTCATGCTTGTGCCATCTTTGTGTCTTGAACCATGGTTTGCCTAAGGTAAGAGGCTAAGGCGTTCTTTTAACACAAAGCAAAGGATTTTTATTCTATCTATCTATCTATCTATCTATCAGCATGTCATGTCCCCCAAAATTACTAAGCTATAAAGCGTCTAAATACAATTAATTGTCAAAATCCAAACATGAATAACTACGATTTTAAATATAATTATAATTATCATTGATAATATTATAATTATAAATATAATAATAATAATAATAATAAATCTGAATATTATAAATATTGTTAATATATTTATCTACACTCAAAAGAAATCACAAAATACAAGAAAATAATCTAACTACTAAATACTGTCACTAATCTAACCACTAAATAAAATAAATACCAAACGTATTATTCCAAAATGTAATATACCAATTATAAATGAAATAATACAAAATATAATATACAAGTCATAGGAAAGCATACAATATACAAAATAAAACATAATACACAAAATATACAAAATAAAGTACACAAAAATACAAATATACAAAATAGGGAAATGGTGTGGAGCGCTCAAACACCATACCGAATCACAAGAGACAAAACCTTTCATAAGACACGACCCAAGGGCAGGTTCGGATATAAAGTGCAGTGGAAAGCATTCAAAAAGAAAGGGGAGATCAGCAGAGGAAAGACATCGAATAGAAGACAATAGAAAAATCATCACCCGCGGGTGGAGGATGAAGTCAACGCTGGAGGAAAAAAGGAAATACACACGTAAGCTAGAAAGTGAGACGTCTATCTGCAGATCGATGGAATAGAAGGAGAATGGATGAGATGTGGAACTTGGGGTTGACATCTTCACCAAATACAGAGTCTGACGTGGAAGATATTTCAAGGAGATCGTTCTTAGTATTTTAATAGCCACCACATGTTATTTGCAAGAAGTCGTGATAGTTGGGGAGAGTAACGAAAAGACAAATCTAAAGGCAGCATAAGAGACAGATTGTCATGCGAGTGAGAAACCAAAGGAATGGACTAGCATACAGATCGACGGGTAAGAATCATAGTGGAGAGGCAGCGAAGGATAGGAATAGAGTATTATAAAGTCCTACTCTATGAATCAGTGGAAAAAGAGACGGGTAAAGTGTCTGCAGACCGATCAAGGCTGTAGGTAAGGGATCTGTGTTATTTGATAAATAATTGCCATTGATGTTGAAAACTAATCTAGAATAAATAAATGATAATAAATGACCGGATTAAGAATTTAGTATATATATAAGATATATAAATAAGATAAATATAATATGTTCTCTAGATATATATATATGTTGGTGTTTAAGATATATGTTTATAATATATATAAGATAAATATAAATCAATTAAGTATAATATGTTCTCTGGACATACAACTCGTATGTTGATAATTATATTTCGGTAATTGATAAGTTTAGATATATATATATATATATATATATATATATATATATATATATAAACCTATATATATCTATAGCTTCTTGAAGCTTACAAAATAATTGCTTTGAAAGCAATTATTTATATATATAAGTTTAGCTATATATATATATATATATATATAAAAAACTTATCAATTACTGAAATATAATTATCAACATATGAGTTGAATGTCCAAAGAACATATTATACTTAATTGATTTGTATTTATCTTAAATATATATATATATATATATATAAGATAAATGCCACAATAGAATATCATCCTTGGGATCTTGATAGACATTTAATATCTACCTTAATATACTTATGAAATATTATATAGAAAGAATCATTCATAGGAGTGATAAGGGAGAAATGAGTAAACCTTTGACAAGAATGAAATCTTTGTATCATCTTTGATCTTATTAGATATTATCACTGAAACTTATTGATTTTTAACGCTTCTAATATCTCTTTGAGAAACATTTTGAGTGCAAGATTCAGGTTTAAATGCCTCCACTAGAAAGGGGTCATTACACAGCATATCTCTTTGTCTATTATTTGTCTGTATATCTAGCTATCTGTTGTGACCTTTTCACACATCACCCCATTGCAAATGGGGACCCCCCCCCTAAATTTTTGCTCCATTCTGGTCTTTTGGCTTTGGTTTTCTCTCTCTCTCTCTCTTTCTGTCTCTTTATGTTGTCTACTTTCCAGGGATGTGCCCGCCTTTGAGCTTAAATGTGAAATTTTGGCCAAGTCTGTAGAATTAGGGTTTGTACTTTTCTTATCAATTTGGAGTCAAATGGAGTAAGTAAATTGGAATATGAGCTTCACGTTGTAGTCAGTATGCTCCCAACAGGCCCTCAGCAAAGTTTCATCAAATTTTGACAACTAACTATTTTTAGTAAGTGTTCAATTTGAGACGTTCTCTTAGCACTTTTGAAGTTCTAATCGTTACACTGCATCCAGAACATGTCAAGCCATTTGTCTACAAAATTTGAACCAGAACTAACAACTTTCTATTTTTCGCAAGTTCACCTTTAGGAGTTGATTTTAGGGTTTATATGCGAAGTTTTTCAGTGCATGTTTGGAGATTCTTTCTGGGTTTTCTGAGACCTACGCAGTGATATAACATGCAAAATGAGACAATGACTTTCAGTATTCAGCCTTCAAAGGCTATTTTTAGGGTTTGCATGTTGAAATTTTCTTCACATGTTTGAACATTCCTTGTGGGTTTTTTGAAAGCTTCGTAGTGGTATAACATGCAAACTAGAATCGAGACTTTTTCAGGAGCCGTCTTCAAAGGCTATTTTTAAGGTTTGCATGCAGGGCTTTTCAGCGCATGTCAGGTTATTCTTTATGGGTTTTTCAAGAGCTACGCAATGATGTGACATGCAAGGCGAGATGATCACTTTTCAGAGACGTACTATTTTTAGCAGGTCCATTCCGGCAACTGCCCAGCACATCAGTATCACAAACAGAGCAAAGTGCAACAGAAACGGAGTTAAACGAAGGTCATTTGATCGACATGCAAGTCAAATTAGGGTTTCGAGCTTCGGGGCCCAAAATGAGGGGTAAAATGCCAAAATTTTCGAAAACCGGTGTATCCCACTACGATCAGTATCTTTCAAGCTATCCACCGATAAAATTTGAAGGCAATCGGAGCACTTACTATTTATAGTAATCCACTTCTGAAACAGGCTATAAATAGTAAGTCAGCAGCAGGCGCTAGTGTGAACAGACAAGTCTACCGATGAGGGTCACGTCATTCAGATTTCAAGTCAAACGGAGTTGTAGAAGTCTCGAAATCAAGCAATTGCTATAAATAGTAAAACACCTCCAAAAACATACTAAAATAGCAGGTCAGCTCGAGAGGGCAGTGTGAACAGACTAACTAGATCAAGAGGATCCTGTTGCGCGAATTCCAAATCAATCCAGGCTTCAGAGTTATGAAAATCAGAGGGCTTACTAAATATAGTAAGACATGAGTGAGTAGGCCAGGAAAAATTCTAAGTCTGACAAAATTCCTGCTCACCCTGTCAAATGCGCCCAAGGAGAAACTGGCAAGAGGATGGAAAAGTTTCAAGTTTGGAAATTCCTGCTTGACCCTTGAAATGCACCCATAACTGGCAAGGGGATGAAAAATTTTCTAAGTCTGGAGTTAAATCCTGCTTGACCCCCAAAATGCGCCCTCAAGCTGGCAGGAAGCTGGAAAATATTCTAAGTGTTGAAGTTTGTCCTGCTTGACCCCTGAAATGCGCCCATCTTCAAGTTGCTAGGTGATGGAAAAAAGTTTCTAAGGCATGAAAACATCCTCCTCCACCCTCAAAATATGCCTGTTGTACCCAAACCAAATTTTTTGCTTCATCAAGGCATTTTGCTTAAAATAGTTTAAACCTTGCTAAAATGATGTAAAATACAGTTTTTGGGCAATATCAACCATGGAGTTTTGTTAGTGTTTTGTCAGTCAAAGGCAGTATCCATCGATCAGAACCTAAATCAGAGACTCAAAGCAAAGCATTTCACGGTGGAGGAGCATTTCGCGACAACGATTATACTTTCGAATGGTCATTTCAGTGGCTATGATGAGGATTTCAATGCTCAATTTTTGAAGATTTCTCAAGGTAAAGCAAAATTGCGCCCCTGTAGCCCAGGGGCGCCCTTCTTTTTGAAGGCCTAAATTTTGTGGTAGATGCTCATGAATACAGTGAATCTCTTCAGAATTAGTCTGCCTATCCGATGAGCTATCCTGCCAGGCTATCCGAGACTCGCAACTCCGGTAACTGGCAACAGAAGTTGAAGATTCCAAAGTCCCAGATTGCAAAAGCTTGTCTTTTTCCAACTTTTGCGCCCCTATAGCTCAAGGGCGCATTCTTTAAAGGAGGTTTAGATCTTGTTATTCTTGATTGATGATGCATCTAATCTCTTCACGACTAGTCTACCTATCTGATGAGCTATTGAATGCAGTCATTCGAGTTCCAGAGCTCCGACAGTCAATGTCAGAAGATGAGATTATGAGGAGAGTTCACATTATAGGTATCTTTCAAATGGTGAAATTGTGCCCCTGTAGCTCAGGGGCGCCCTTCAAATTGACCCTTAAGATGGCCGAGTTTGCAGACGAGGTCTTCATGTCATCTGTGCTACTCTAGTTCACCTTCACGATGCACCAACTTCCCTATTAATCCGACATTCTGAGAGATTGTGGCAGAGATTCTACCAGGCACGTAATTTAGCAGGTAGAGGAAAATATAAATTTCATTGTATTTCTATAGCCCAGGGGCGCCTAGCCTTTAGGCCTATCAGATGAGGTTATTGACGTTCGAAGTCTTCACGAGACTTGAGCGTAATTACTCCAGCGATTCGACGAGCCCAGCCGTCAACCTTCAGGATTTGGCAAACGCTCATACGTGTGAGGTCTTTGGCGAAATACTGTAAAACGAAGACAGCTCAGAAAACGGCTATCTCTGGTCATCTATTCCATCTTGGGAAAGGTGCCTTTCTATTTGAGGTCTTAGAAGCAGTTTTCTTGCTTCGTTGCCTCTAGAGACATCTCTCGTATGTCCTTCTGGCTAATAAATTTCATTGTATTTCTATAGCCCAGAGGCGCCTAGCCTTTAGGCCTGTCAAATGAGGTTATTGACATTCGAAGTCTTCACGAGACTTGAGCGTAATTACTCCAGCTATTCGACGAGCCTAGCTGTCAACCTTCAGGATTTGGCAAACGCTCGTACGTGTGAGGTCTTTGGCGAAATACTGTAAAACGAAGACAACTCAGAAAATGGCTATCTCTGGTCGTCTATTCCATCTTGGGAAAGGTGCCTTTCTATTTGAGGTCTTAGAAGCAATTTTCTTGCTTCGTCGCCTCTAGAGACGTCTCTCATATGTCCTTCTGGCTACGCGTCAAGGCAGACAGTGTTTGAATCAGGCCATCCCAGCTCCAGATATCAAAGGTCAAAGTAGGGCATCTGGTTGAGAGTTCTTTCATCAAAATGGTGTTCGTGCCTTTTCAAGCCAAGGGCGCTTTTACTTTTGAGGTCCTTAATGCACTTTCCAGATGTCGTGCGTATATTCGTTGGATGCGGAATACCTCTAGTCATGTAGTGAGCCTGTTATTCAGTCAACAGGGTTCACCGTTCATCGTCAACAGCCGTTTGAAGCATCAAATGGCAATATGGAAAAATGGTTAAGTCTGGTACCTGAAAATCAATTTAATCAAGGGCGCCTAATTCTTTGAGGTGTTAAATGATGGATTTTGCAGTGACGACTCCCAGCAGACATTTCTTCCTTGCTCTGCAGGCTTCACGATGAATATACTTGTTCAATCTCAGCATCATCTGGTCACCCAGAGATCAGTGTCGAAGATGGCCAGTTGTAACTTTGTAGTCAGCTACAAAGTAGGAAGTTAATAAAAAACGTGATATCTTGAGCAAATGGACGCCTATAAGGTCAAATGAGGACTTTTTGAAATCAATGAAGTTCGCCGGTGAATCCAAGTACTTTACCTAGTTTGTCAACTAATGTTAAATAATATTTAATATTTATTTTTGCATTTTTTAGCATTAAATGGCGATTTTCTAAAATTGGCGCCTCTTTGTGCTATTGCATAATGAATATTTTATTATTATTTAAGTTTCGAACTTCAAGACAGTGTCGATGTAACTGGAGGGGGTCCAATCAGAAGCCTTCTACTTTAGTCGAGGTTTTAAATCTTGCAAGTAAACAATATGGTGCGAATTCTCTTTATTTAAGCATGGCGCCATCATTAATCATTCACACAACTTCAGAAATTCGTATTTCTTCAGAGCAGAGGAGAGTTTTTGCAGGTTGGGCGAATTCATCATCAGTCTCCAAGGGCAATTTCATCAAACCAATTCTTTTTGCAGGTTTTAGTTCACATTTATCAGCAAATTTGAAGAACAAAGGCAATTTTCACAGAAGAAAGAGCTTATAAAAAACGTCTTTCTCCTCTTTGTTTCTCAAATTTCTCTCAAAATACAATTCGCATGTTCCTGAAGTTGGCAGAATTTGGCAAGTTTGGACATCTGGATCATTTCTATATAGCTTCCTCGAATTAAATTCGTGCACTTGATTTTTCAAGAATTTTTAACTCTAGAGCATTCGTTCTTGAGTTACTAATTTTCTCAATTGAAAACTCTTTGCATGGTCGAGTAGAGGTTAGATTTTCGCATCTCTGACGTTCAGGGTTGTCTTAGAATCTTTTCTGGACAAAACCCATATCTCAGATTTTTTGCCGAAAATAACTCATCAAAAGGCTATTTTTAGCCTCAGTAGGCTATTTTTAGCTTTCCAGAAATCTTGTCAGAACATAGTCGAGTTCACAGTCAACAGGTGAGTTTTTCAAAATGCAGTACACTCAACTCGAATACAGGACCAAATCAGTCCTTACTCACGACTTCATTGGGACAGTTGAGACGAATCTTCATAAGGTGTTGCCAAAAGCAGTCTTAGATCCAGTCAAGATCAGAGATTCGATTATTCAAAACATTTAGCAATCCGGGTTATTGGAGGCCGCTTCCATACCTATCTCTGTTCATTGTATTGAGTTCATGATGTCTTGTATTAAGCATTACAACTCTGCTACTCGTGAGATAGTGTCAGTAGATGGACGAGTTATTTGTAGTCTCAAGCCTTTGGACGTTGAAAGAAGATTTGGTATACCTCAGCATCCGAACAGTCTAGTTATTTCTATGGAGCAATGCAAGCAGGCATTCAATGCTGATGTGGACAAGTGCCAGAATAAAATGGCAGAAAGATGGTTAAAACAAGCGAGGAACAGATTGCCAAACAATGTGGGTCGTGGTGAGTACAAGAATGAGTACTCGATTCTAATTACACTCTTGAATCGTGTCTCAGGTCAATCACATGCAAATGTTTTCCAGCCTTGGATGTATTAAATTATTGGTCGCATCATATCTAGGCAGGAGCATTTTGACTGGGCATCCTTCATCAACGATGTTATCCACAAGCAGATCACCGGTTTCCTAGTTGCTCTTAAGTTTTACATGTGTTCTTATCTCGTGTACTTGATTGCTTATCAGGGTCAGTTTCGAGGATTAAACACCGTGGGCATACTCAGTGTTCAGAAAGTTTATCACTATTATGATCAGCTTGAGTTCACTAAGGCTGAACATCATTTCAAGCGTGTTCACGAGGCTTTCCTAACTTTTACAGTGAGAAATTTGGACTGGGAGTTGCACATTCGTATCTTGGCAATTGCTAGAGCAGCGATGGATGGTTGGGCGGATTGGTTTATTCGGTTCCCGACATACACCTACATCAGAGTATATGGATTTATAGGAAATCCAGCTATGCTTCCACGTTATCCTTCGGATAAGACAGTCTTTATGGAGTTCCTAAGGCAGTTGCATGATGTTCATCGTCTTTTACGCCGCAAGCATAGACCAGCTGCCAACTTTCCTTTTCAATTCGGAATGTATTGGTGCAAGACGACAGTTCATGCCAAAATTGCAGGACAGGAGCTCGAGAGGTATCATCTCAAGTATCTTGTTGAGGCTTGTGCCTATGATTTTTGGGGTCATTACACAACTTGCCTTGCTGGACGCTCATATCATGAGCCTTCTATGGAGGATTATTGGGCAAACTGCACAGACGACTTTGAGGTTCGCAGACATAGTTATGGTCGCTTCTCTCTCTCACAGATTTCTATTTTCTTATCAGAAGATGTGGGAGGTTTATCAGATGATGAGGGGGAAGTTCTTCCTCAGTTTTCCAGAGAGTAGGTTGACACACAACCGCTGCCAGCAGTTGATTGGTACACCAAGGAGTACGCAATAGTAAAGGAGAAGTCAAGTAGAGTTATTCAAAACAGTATACTTTACCTCGACAGCAAGAAGACCAGGAGGGTAAGTGCATATAGAGCAGAGCCGCCAGTGGTGAATCCTTCACTACCTTCCTCGTCAAAACCAAAACAGAAAAAGAGGAGTAACCCTCCTAAGAAAGGTCAAGCACCAAACAATTCAAAAGGCAAGGCGCTTGCCACTGATATACGTAAAGAGCCTAACAGACAGCCTGTCACAGAGCCAGTTCAAAGGCTAGTTCAGAATCCGCCAGTGCCTAAGGTTCAGCCTCAAGTTCCTACACCAATTCCAGAGCAGTCACCAACCCCAATTCATATTGAATTAGATTTAGACTCCCCATCTTGCAGTGGTTCCTCTATATATTCACTCTCGTCACAACCTCCTGTTGCTAGTACAGACCCTTCCAGTAGCATTAGCCGAGATCAGTCTTGGATTGAGAATCAACTGGGGAGGAAGAGGAGGCAGCCATCCTATGTCCTTAATCATTCAGATTTTGATCAAGTTTACCAGGATGTGCCAGACAAGAGGATCAAGAACATGGTCCACGTGGAGAGGAATACTGATATGGAGATCATCGTCGAGACTGCTATACCTCCATAGGGGAAGAGCTTGGATGAGTTGGAATCTCAGGATTTCGAGGTTATCACAGTCAACCTTGGTCGTAGCACACGCCAGACTCAAGTTGATCTCCTACAGGTTGCTACAGACAGTGCCAAGGATAGAATGCTGAAAGACGGAGAGGATAAGGCAGCCCTCAATGCTGAAATCAGACAGCTTCGTCAGTACATTTCTAGCCTTGTACACAGGTCAGATGTCATTGCCACACTCCCGCCGATGCTTGAGCCTCCAGCAGAACAAGGTCAACTTAATCATTTAGTTGCATATGGCAAGCATTTGGATGAGTGGGAGGAGTTCGTTGCTAGAGGTTGTTCTATGCTCACAGAGTTATATCAGTTGCGGTACAATGCACGAGAACTCCGTCTACGTCTCCGGGATGAGGAACGAGACATGGCAATTAACAAACACCGGGATGAGATTATGATTGCTCACCTGAGTATGGCATATGAATCAGTCACAGATGCAGAAGATAGAGAAGCTATCTACTCTTGGAAAACACAGTTGGTTTTCAAGGCAAAGATAGAGGAGACTATGGCAACAGAGTTGGCTGAGAGTAGAAAGCACGTTACTAGTGCACTCCGGTTTGTGAGGACCTAAGTATCTCGCTTACCGTGTCGATATCAGATTGAGGGTGGTGCGTATGTTGAGCTTACCGATGTACAGTCAGAGTTCCAAGCACTCGCTCATATTATTTTTAGTGGGGAGACAGTTGGCTGTAAGATTAATCAGCTTACAGTCATGTCAACATTGTTCGATGAAGCAACAAGGAGTAGGGGCGAACTTCAGTCCCAGATCACAGCTGGTGAGGACATGCTGCGCAGGCATAGCATTCTTCGACAAAGTATCAGAGCTCCAGATGGTGATGCAATTAACAATCTCGTTGAGGGATTGGTTGCTCGAGATCACGATCAATAGACTTCAGTTCCAACCTCCCAGAATAGACATTATACACAGGAGTTAAACTTGGCATTACTTTCTCAAGTTAACTCGCTGTCTTATCTCATGCATATCTATTCTAAGATCAGCTTTATTCACATGGAGTTTTATTTAGAGTTTTACGTCAACTGATGGTAGTGTTCCCGTTAACATGCTTTAAATAAGGACGTGCATGCTTGCACAATTGTCCATTTTTAGATTAGATGTTTCGGTTAACTGATGGTAGTTTTCCAGTTAATTGTATAGTTTGCTTTATTAGGGCTTAGCAATAAATCTTGCATGCATTGCAAGACTGTAGTTGACTCAAGGTGACTTTAGGGTTCCCTACACCTTTTGATGTCTATAAATAAGAGTTTTTGCTCATTTGTACATAACTTTTGCACGAGAGAGAAATATATGTTGTGCTTACCTTGCCTTCAATATTGCTCGTTCTATATCTGTTCATGCGTTTTTGCTATTATGATGAATTGTTATGCTACTTGGGTTTCATGCAATTATAATGGTGAATTCTTTCCTTAGTTAGATCGACTCTATTTTGTGTTCAATAAACTTGTTCAAATTGAGCTGATAGATGTGCCACCTTGCCTTCAAGTTGAGAATTTGTACTTGGTTATCGTGTGATGTGAAATATTTCGAGCCAATTTTTTTTTATTTTTTTTTTCAATTTTCAGATTACAATCAATGCACCCGTTAAGGTTAGAAGATAAACCAAAACGTGCAAAAGCAACTCTAACCAGAATGTACACCAGGATCCCGATGTGGGCAAGGTGTGAGCATTGGTCAGAGAATCTTCTACCCTAAATGCTGAAAGGGAACTCTACACCAAGTATGTGCTACCCAATCCAGAATGGAGTGAGGGGCGACCATATGGCGGAGTGATTACAAAATTCAATGCTTGAAAGGAAATGCAGAAAACTGGAAATTCTCAACACCCAGAATGTCCTTGCTAACCCAAAGTGGCGAAGTAGCTACCATAGGGCGGAGGTGAATTAAATACAATATCAAATGCTGAAAGTAAGAGACTACTACCATCTAATAAGCAAGAATCTAAATGGCTGTCAGTACTACTGCCAGCTTACAATTTAAGATATGAAATCTTGCTAACAATACAAATCAGCATATAATAGAATTGTACAATATTCGTGAAGTTAGTTGCTGAGAAGTAAAGATCAACGGAAATGGCAAATAATAGATCCAACCTTATTCTCCAGACTTGGGCAATCTTCACTGAAGTCTCCACATTGCGTTTAAAGAATTATCACCACCAATCAATAGAGAAGTTGCAGATTTATCCAAACTGTATAACAGACCTGCACCTTTCAATGAATAACCAGCAACAGAGGATTTCTTGTAATGCTCAAAACTCACTCTCTATTTATTCAAACTGCTCTATATCTATGGCAAAACACTAATATGATGGAGGCGCTCAAACCTAGAACAAAGAACAGACTCAAAATGGAAGACTTTATTAAATGCACGATTTCCAAGACACCATAAATGGTACGACCCAGCACAGGGGCGATTTGCTTTTTAAAATCAGATTCTCTTTTAAAAAATCTAGAAATTTGCATACATGGGCGCCTAGCCAAGAAGGAAGGAATGAAACAATACCCACAATGAATTTTTGTGCCTTTTTTGATTTATGAATAAAACATCAAATCTGCTAAAGCAAGAATGCAAAAACCAGAAACCTCTACTATGCAAAATCTGAACCTAATTAGACAAATGCAGATTACAAAGCACTAACTCCAATGAACTCACAAGCTAGACTAAAATCACCACTAGTTGTTGTCTTACAAACAAGAAACGATGCCCGAGCTAGGAGGCCTTCATTCCCCGAAGCAAACCCAGAGCCAAACCGGCAGCATAACAGCACTGTAGTCCAAAGATAACAAAAGAGAACCCAAGGCTGTCTTTTATAAGTTTCTGTTGACCTTCCTTGAAACCCTAACTTCTTTTCCAGAGTCAAAACCCTAATCCCAAGAAATGGCGTCCTTTTCCATACATCTTAATTTTTGACTTCATTAAATTCATCACTTAAATAAATGCGTCCTCCTTAAGGCTTAGTTTTGACTTTGATAAATTCAACATAAATTTAATATATCCTCAATGATGGCGCCACCCTTCAAGTCCACCTTTTAAAATAACATTAAGTTATTTGACTAGGCCAAGGTGATAAAATAACATTTAAAATATAATGTTATTTTTAAGTGAAATAAGCTTATCTCTCCAAAACTACATTTTGAAGCCCGAAACTGAATACGCCACTTGAGTCAACTGAAGGGGAAAGTCAACTGCCTGAGACCAACCTGTTTACTGCCAAAAATAGAATTTACTAAAAATAGTAAATTCCTGGAAATGCTCAGGAAGCCGAGACGAACATACCACTGCGAAGCTCTCTGAAAACCCGGAAAGAATCCGCCACTGAATCCACCAACTCTGAGCAAGGACATCCTTAAAAATAGGAAACCCTAATTTTACCTTCCGACTAGCCTTCGGGTTTCCAGAAAAAAGGCCAACGGTCACTGGAAAGATCAGGTTTGAGAAGGGGACATTACATGATGTGTGTGAATAATAAACTTATTCAGATTGAGCTGATAGATGTGCCACCTTGCCTTCAAGTTGAGAATTTGTACTCAGTTTATCGTATATTGTTGTTTCCAATAAGCTTGTTTAGATTGAGCTGATAGATGTGCCACCTTGCCTTCAAGTTGAGAATCTATACTTGTTTATTGTCAAATAGTCATCCTTGCTCCATTTCCTCATGCTCTGTTTTCTTGAGGAAACTGGATAGATTTTAAGTAATTAGCCTAGTTGTAGTTAGTAATTTGCGAACCAGAAAATACTTAGCTGCAACGTATATAGTTTTCGAGAAAGCCTTGTACCTCTTACAGCTGAGACAAAAAGACAGGATATAGTTTAGTTTACTTTCCTTTTCAAAGTATTTTTGTCAAGCACAACGAGGAAGCTTCCCCTCATAATTTGAAGAGCACTCATTGCATAGTGTGCATAGCTATCTATACCAACTCTTACTCCAAAGGTGTTAATTGTTACGCCAACAGCGCCCAAGGTCAGAGGAAGAGGCTTGAAGATTGACTAAGTACTTAAAACTTGGAGTAGCTACCCTCAAATGCGCCTGGAGAAGAAGAGGAGGTTTAAAAAATTTCTAAGTAATGCAAAATGGAACCTCAAGAGTAGAAATGCGCCCAAGGTCAAAGTGGAGGAGATGAAAATTTCACTAAGTCCTCAAAATGAAGGCTCCTACCCTCATATGCGCCTTATCTACTTGGGGTGATAGAAAAATGGCTAAGTGTTGCAAATTGGAAGTGTCTACTCCTAAATGCGCCCTTGAGGGAAGAAAGCATGAGAAATCTCCCGAGTATGAAAAACTAGAAGCTCCAGGGTCAAAATGCGCCTTGGGAAGAAGAGGAAGATCATGAAAGTTTCTAAGTGCTTGATATTGAAAGCTAGACCTCCTATATGCGCCCTTGGGAGGAGATAGCATGGGAAATTATTCTAAGTGTTGTAAATTGAAGGCTAGACCCCCTATATGCGCCCAAGGAGAGGAGGAGGTGAAAATTCAACTAAGGCATGAAAATTTGAAGTACCAACCCCCAAATGCGCCCAGGGTAAAGAGGGGCACTTGAAGAATATTCTAAGTATAAAAAATGAAAGCACACCCTCTAAAATGTGCCTTAACTTAAAGAAGGAGTTAGGAATTTCTCTAAGGCAAGGAAATTGGAAGTGCAGAAGGCTAAATACGCCCAACTTGAGCAAGTGATTGGAAAATATTCAAGTATGGCAAAGTGAAAGTGAAGAGGGTCAAATGCGCCTAAGTTGAAGAGGCTGATTGGAGAAAACGCCTAAGGCATGAAAAGTAACAGTATACAACGCTAGATGCACCCAGGTTGATGAGTGGATGATGGAATTTTTATAAGCGTTGAAAATGAAAGTTTGACCTAGTAGATGCGCCAAGAATGTGAAGTAAAGGCAAACATTAATAAAATTATTTTTTACAAGGTTAAAAATTAAATGTACCCCATTCGCCTTATACACATGAATTTCGCATTTTCTGGGGGGAATTTTCTTCTGGGTACTGGACATTTTCAATAAGGAAATGATTTTGAAATTCTTCACGCCCTGCCGGAGACTTTAAGATGGAGATTTTGCTCGGGCACCTGGTTGATGAAATTTTCTAGAGGAAATAAATTATTTCTAAGGCAGATGGGTTGGAAATTTGGCTAAGGGAAAAAAGGAGATAAAATTTCCCAAGGCTCAAGTTGGATAAAAGCTTCTAAGGCGCAACTTTGAGGTTCACAAGAAGCAAAGTACGCACAAGGGGTATAAGATAGGTGAAATTCTCTATAGATTGAAAACGGAAGCTCAAGTCTTCGGATGCGCCCTAAGGGGGGATGAATGATAATGTGGAAATATTCTAAGGCATGAAGAAAGCAAAGTTGGCTAGAGAAAACGATGAACCTTATCAGATCCGGAGATCACTCAGGCCTTGGGAGTCAAAGCATGAAAATCAGGTGAGTGAAGTGAATTTATATTATGAAGTGTTTAGATGCTCTTCTCCTTGCTTGTTTTGCAGGGTGAACACCGAGGCCAAAGCATGATAACTTGGGGAGATGAAGCGAATACTTGGAAGAAATGGCTAAGTGTTGAGACCTAGTATGTGCCCAACTCAAGTGACAAAGAAGAAATGTTTTCAAAGCTCAGGATGGAGGGAAAGATGGAAACCCAAGCGTTAATGGTCACCATCAAGTACTTCAAAGTTGAAGAACAACATCAAGGAGGAAAATCATCGTCGAGCAGGAGAAAGAGGTTGCAGGCTTGAAGTTAGATCAAGAACGTGCCCGCCATATCCATTCAAGGAGTTGACGCAGTGACGACCAGACTCATCGAATTTGTAGTCGAGAAGAGAAACAGGAACCATGCGAACGTGTTTCCGGACAGGAATCTTCTAGAAGGGTGGTGGACATTAATTGCTCATTTATTACCCCTCTTCTTGGTGGCAGTTTTTAGGGCGAATCTTGTTTAGGGTTGAGGTGGCACGATCTGGGCCATCCATCTGATTGTAATCTGAGTCGTCCACTGGACTTGGCCAGCTATATAAAGGGGCATTCCCCCTCATTTGTACCTAATTAGAAATTAGAATAGCAGAGATGGAATAGAGAGAGATTGATAGAATAGAAGGTAGCATAGTTTGATAGTTTAGCTTAGATTGAAAAGGAAGGAAAGTCTTCCCTTTGAATACTTTGTAAGAAGTTGTTGTGAACACTTTCATAATAAAAGAGTTTTCATTGATGGTGATCTCTTCTTTGTTATGAGTAGCTAGCGAGGCTTCTTCGTCCTTCCAATTCATGTAGAATCTTGAAGTAGCTTAAAGTAAAATAGATTTCATTTCATGCAAGTACTTAGTAATTGTGGAATGTGGTGCTCGATTTGAACAAAACTTCGCTTATTCATACCACTAGCGGGATCGCTGACGGTGGGTTCGCCTTGCATGGTCAACTGGAACATTGTGAAACTTAACTTCGATTATGGTTTATATGTTGGCATGCATCGTTGTGATGGTGTCTTCATGCTAGATCGTGATTTGAATACCTTTGATTACTCCTCTGAAGATTGCACCAGTTTTGTGGAAGCTATTCGAAGCGAGGCAAAGCAAAGCTCGGTTGAAGTCTACGAGAATTGATCGCCATGTCCCACGCCTTAGAGTAGATTAGAGCCTTCTTATCCCTACACTCATTTAAATTCAGTTCATTTCCAGTTAGTGTTAGGAAACTTGCACTTACCTGCCCAATCATTCGAACCACGTGAAAGCCTTAATCTGTTGTCAGCTGTCGAACAATTGCGCAAGTCCCCTTGAAATACTAACAAAATCACATTGAGCCAACTGAGACTATCCACTGCATGAAGGAACCTTGGAGTTGAATGCATGATCTTTCTAGCAATCTTAGCATGCAGGAGATTTTGTTCAAGAGAGGATAGGGTAGCCGTTGGCAACTTTATTTTGTGTTGGTGCGGTCACGAAAAACACATCAACACTATCTATTATCTATCTACCTACCTACCTAGCCACCTACCTATCTACCTATCTATCTATCTACTTAGCTATTGCCTCCAACGTGCCTACCTACCTGCTTGCTTGCTTGCCCATCTAATCAATTTTTCTATCTTTATTGTTGCCCCCCCCCCCAACCATCCCCAATAATGGACCTTGGACTAACGTCCTTAATACACGTCCCCTACCATCATGTTGTCATCATCCCCAAGATGTTGAGGAACGTAGCACAAAACAAAATAGTGGACAAAGAAATCCTCTGTTCAAATTTGCAAGGGAAACTCCCTTATTTAATCTACTCTAAAATTTAAAACAAAAACAAGCATGCTAATATGTTTAAGGTTTTGCATAAGGATAAAATAAATAAGCAAACTTGACCTATATGTTTTGATCTCAGAGGTTAGAGAACAAGACTTTAAAGAACTCATTCTCGCCAATGAATTTTTTCAATTTATGACAAGTAAAATGTAAACAAAAATACCATCCAAAGATTCAACTAAAGATCTTTGGAGTTCTATCAATAATTGATTTTATCTTGAAGAAAACATAATAGATGGAAATAAAAATTGCCTAGAAGAAGAATGGATGAAATCATTTAATTATCAAAAAACATTCAAAGTTGCTTCATGAATTTGAACATCAATGTCACACAAAGTTAACACATATCATATTAATCATATTCTTCCTTGAACAATTACAACACTTGAGATTGGACTTGAATGGAAATCTCAGCAACACAAGCAAGCTTCAACTTCACATTCTTTACACAAAGACACTTAAGAACTTAACTAGCTTTAAACTTGATTAATAATGTATGTAGCATAAGTCTAGCATCAACTCTCATTACATTGTAGGTGTAGACGACACATATTTATAGCCTCCCAACTATAGCTTCTTGAAGCTTACAAAATAATTGCTTTGTAAGAAATTCTCTCCTTATCTCTCTAAAATATTAGAAAATATCAATTTCTTTCCATTTTTGTTTCTCACCTTGAATGTCCATTTGAATCAAAGGCTCTAATCTTCTAATTTTAACTTTATTTTGCTTTACTAATCCTCAATCCTGGCATGCATGTCACTTTGAATAAAGGGCTCAAATTCATCACTTTTTTTCCATTATTTTGCTTTATTTTCCTTCCAATCTTCACTTGGGCCCGTCTACTAACTTCGTCACTACTTTTTCTATGTTTCCCACTTTGATTTGGCAAGAAAAGCATGTTATTTTGGTGTTTGATTGAATTTAGGAACCCATTTAATTTTTAGTGGAAGTATCGATTCATTAACACCAATTTTCGAATGATAAAATCACAACTTTGAATTTCTTGTAAATTTATCCCATTTTTTGCACTTTTTAACACTAACTTAAGTAAAAATTCCATTTCTTGTTTCCTTTTATCTTTCTAAATACCATTTTCACATGGAAAAGCTTGAATTGCTCCATTTTGCTAGAAAAGCAAAAAAAGAGAGAAAAAGCAATTTTCTAAAAATTAAAAGTTGTTATTTTTGTGTTTATCTACTTGAATCTGAGATACGGTAAAAAAAGCAAAAAGTGAAAGAATTTTTTTTCTAAAAATGTAAAGTTTGATCTCTGGTATTCATTGAAATTGCCTCTCCTAAATATTGGACCCTCTAAAGTGACAAATTTATGCTTAGAAGATGATCTTCATATATGATTTTGTCTCAATGTGCCAAAGAAGATTTATCTTAGCCTCGAGACTCTTGCATGTTCCTAGTATCAGACATCATTGTCTTTCTTTGAACTTCCCCTTTTCTTTCCTCTACCAGTGATGGAGTTGGATTTAAAGCCTTCTTCAAGATTCATAGTATGATAATCTTCATGATGAGCAACTTGCCTAGATTGTTAGTAGACCAGGACAGACCAACACCTAAGCACTTAACCATTTTGCCAAGAAAGATAACATGGTTGACATTGATGTGACAAGGATGATGTAACATTTGGCTACAAGTATGATTAAACACAAAAAAAATTAGGGGTACTGAATTTAAATAGAAAGACATTGTTTTTTCTTTTCTTGCTGACCTAAAACACTAGCCTATAACAACCTAGACACTTTTATTCCTTTGATGTAATTTCTCTCCGCTTCGACACCACTAACTAGCATGGTGCAATTTTCTAACAAAGTTTATATATCCTTTCATTTGTTTGTCTCTACCTTTCAACTCTTTCATGGTATTTTAAACTTTGACCAATCACACTCTTCTCAACTTGTTGATCTATCCATGCTGAATAGGAACATCTAATTCATCTTTTCTACCAAATCATAGCATAAGACAAATAATTTTTATGCCTTCTAAAGACTTCTCTCCTTGCACCTATGTGATGCAATTGAATTTTAAGAAAGGGGTGATTCTTTAATAAATGAAAGTGTTTTCCTTATTATCTCTTTGAGCGCCATTCACTAACACAAACCATCAAGCTAGCTTTAGATGTAGTTCCCATGACATTGCACTTCAAACTGTCTTTTTTCATGCTACACCATCCTCTAGCTTTGGCTGGACATAAATCTTTAAATCAAATCACACCTTCCCTATTATTCACCTAAACACCAATACTTTATTAAACCCAAATCTGGTTGAGTGGTCTTTATGAACAAACCACCATGAAGGCTAGCTAGAGAAATTCAGACCTTTAACATTCAAGGAATGTTTCTTAGACTCATTCATCACAACCACCATAGTTAGGATTTCATCTTTAACTTGTAATATTGCAACCACAATCAATCTGCAAGAATGCATTAGTTTGAAAAACTAGACTTTGACACGACAAAATCACCACTTGTGTGGAAACAACTATTAACACAAATTTCGCTCAACACACAAACGATGAAAAAAAACGGGTATCACATAACACAGTCATCAAGTTTTAGATTGGGCACAACACACTAATTTCATAGTTTGTTGAATGTTGTTGTATCAAAAGATTTTCCCTATATCTCATCTTTTTTCTCTATCCATTTTTCTTCTAGCCTTTTACTTTTTATCCTTTTTTAATCTCCTATCATAAGTCCAAAGTTAGACAATCCAAGGCCCAATAAATAAGGCAAAACCTAGGGTTAAAAAAATAAAATCAATCCCCCTACGGGTGACCAAGCAAGCCCTGCTCTAAGTATAATTCTTTCAAACAATTGCTAAATTCTATAAGTTGTATGCCCCATAGTTGGAATACTCGCCAAAAACTCGCGAGTTTTTCAAAAACTCACGAGTTATTTCTGAAAATGAGTAATAACGGTAAGAACTCGCCAAAACTACTCACCGACTTTTTGACAAAAACTCGCCATTTTTTTTGTTAAGTTTTTGTCAAAAAATTGGCGAGTATTTAAAAAAAAACCGCGCGACCTGGGTATGAAGCCCATTGCCGGCCAAAAGCTCATTTCATTTCATTTTTTTGAGTTGTTTTCACTCTTGGCAGAGCAAAAACCCAGTCCAAAGCATTTTGCACCATTTTTCAGTGATTTTACATTGAGGAGACGAGATTTGAAGGAGATTTTCATTGGATTTTGAAAGAAAATTGGATTTCTAGGTAGGTTTTCTGATTTTTCTTGTTCTTTCTTTTTCTTTTCTTTTTTTCTTCATTTTTGTTGATTGTATGTTTAAAAAACATCATGAATGAACTCTAAAATAGATTTAAATACATTTATATTGTTGAAAAGAAGATTTAGATTCATCAAAACAAGAATTTGTGACACTTTTTTCTGATTTTTTTTACATATTTTGCTGATTTTTTCATTTTTTTGAAATTTTCTTCAAACCCTAGTTATTTTTTTTATTTTGATTCTTCTTATTTGTTGAAAACATGTTTAAAATCATATATTAGCTTCATTTGTTACTAATTTAAAGTAATTTTCTGATTTTTACATTTTTTTCACATTTTTTGTAACCCTAGTTTATTATTTTCTTTTATTAATCCTTTTTTTTTATGAAAATGTTTAGAATCTTAGATTAGTTTAGATTTTACTAATTTAAAGTAATCTATTTTGATTTAATCTAATTTAGCTTGTTTTTAAATTTTCTATCAAAAAACTAATAAGTTGTGCTTTCACTTTTGTGTGTGTAGGTTAATTGATAATGGCTTCTGAATCCGCTTCTACCCTACCTCAACCCCATCCGTGCCTTGGAGTGGGGAATATGTAGGCACTCGTCCAGCAGGAGCTAGAGATCCTGCTTGGAAATATGCATATGAAGGACCAGAACCTGGATCAGTGTATTGCATTAAATGTAAAAATGTATACCGTGGAGGCATCAATCGCCTCAAATACCACCTTGCAGGCATCCCTAGACGTGATGCTAAGTCTTGCATAAACACCAATGAGGAAATAAAAAGACAAATGAATGCAATACTTTCCGCTGCAGAAGAAAAAAAGGTGCAAAGACCTAAGGCAAAAGCGGCAATGCAATCTACCATAGCTTCTTCTCAAGGTGCTGCAGTCAACCTTGAGTCACTGTCAGATGATGATGATGTAGCAGCCGGCATAGTGGACTCTATTCGTTGTCCACGTGTGCGAAGGAAATCGCTGCAACCCACCACCACCTCCATCCCTTCAACTACCTCTAGTAGAGTACTACTAGGGGTAGGATCAACACCTACGGCCACAGGTTCACGCATTGGTGATTTTTTTGTGCCTAGAAACACACCTGGTGCACAACCTTCTTTAGAGGCAACTGGGTGGAATAAGGATGTGCATGAGCATGCAGATGTTGCTTGTGCCGATTTTTGGTACTTCAACAACATCCCTTTCAATGTGGGAAGCTCACCTTACTGGCAAAATTTGGTGACCGCATTGACAATTGCAGGAAAAGGCTACAAGGCACCTTCACGCAAAGACTTGAGTGGGAGGCTAGATTATGTTCTTTAATTTGTTTTTTAAATTTAATTTATGATTAATTTAAGCTTTTTTTTTTACAAATTAAAATTGTGTACTTAGTTTCACTTTGTACTTGTAGGTTGCTTTCTAATCCAACTGAAAGGGCAAGGGCAGCGATAGAAGAACAAAAAGAAGAATGGCAAAAATATGGCTGAACTATTCTTTCTGATGGGTGGACGGATGGAATAAACCGTACCATCATTAATTTTTAGGTTTCTTGCAAAAATGAGGTGGTGTTCTTGAAATCCATGGATGCGTTGAGCATAGTAAAAAATAAAGAAAATTTGGCTAAAATGTTGAAGCAAGTGTGCATGGAGGTTGGGATTGAAAATGTGGTGCAAATTGTAACTGACAATACAGCGGCATATGTGGCAGCAAGAAGAATCCTCCAAGATAGACACCACACAATTTTTTGGACACCATCTGTTGCCCATGTCCTTGACCATCTTTTGGAGGACATAGGCAAATTAGATTGGATCACACCGATTCTAGAGCATGGAAGGAGGATCACTAAATACATCTACAATCACCCTTCGGTTCTTAACATGATGTGAAGAGCCCAGCTAGCTCCAACTCAAAATCTGAACTAAAACTATCTGTTTTTGTGTTTTGTGTTTAATTTGATGAATTTTAAGAAACAAATAGAGAAGTGCGCCAACCATAAAATGCATATAAAATTGAAATACAAGTAATTCAAGCACAACTGCAATACTATTGTAAATCAGGCAATTCATACAAACAAATAGCACACAATAGACGTACCCGGATATCCTCAAAATAATTAAACAAATAAGTTTTGAACATGCCAGGCAAGAATTGCTGAAACTGGTGAAATGCAACGCCTAGGCTCTGGATCTATTTTCTCCCACACAGAAACTGGAGAAATGCTACTGAGAAAGATAGGCATCCAAGATGGAGCAAAGAGATGGCCCAAAAGGAAGGCATTTCAGCCGCCTTCTTCACACGCCTCTCCCAGATGAACACGCCTCCCAATGCAAAGTATGGCCTCTGAAGAATGTTGAAGATTCTTTATTGAAAGCAAGAAAACTGATGAAGATGGCATCCCAGATGTGAAAGCCCTCTCCCTTATTGTAAACAGGTAAAAACTAAATAGAAACTCAGATGTAAGCACACATGAACTCCTGTATGAAGCTCCCTCAGTAGCAACCATTCAACTAGTATTTCACAGTCTCACAATCATAGAACATTGAAGAATTATTGCTCTCCAATGAAGAAAATCTTGAAACCCTTGTCCTCAGACAAAAACCATAGAGAAAATCCAAAGATGCAATGTCAAATAATCAATAGCTGAGGTCGACTTACATATTTTCCCTTATATCTCCAAAAAGCGCGACTTCTAAGAAAAGTATGGCTTTTGTCATTTAAATACATTTAAAATGTATTTAAGCCATTCTCAATAGTTGTTTTAAATACTTTGGGCGCACCTTTTCACTTAAGTGATTTATTTATCACTTTATAATATATTTAAGTGGCATTTACTTTTATAAAGTCAATTTGACTTTATAATAAATCAATAAGTTAAATAAATAACTTAACCACAAAAATACTGATAACTCCCTCCAAACTCAATATTTTTCCGTGTCGCCATAAGCTGGCTAACATTGAACTATAAACGCCTACATTGAATCCAATACTGAAGTGAAGGAGTGGGAATGACACTACCCACCAAAAACGGCCACTGACCCCCTAACCAAATCCTGTCAACCTATAAGGGTCCAAGAAATAGGCTAACTCAACTGCTCCTGAAACTGACTAGAGTGGGAACATTACGGTCTGCCCTCCCCGAATTTTCTTGTCCTCAAGCAAACTCAAAGCTGGATGCTGTGGAATACTATCACCCTCCCAAGTAGCATCCTCTATTGGTAGACCTCTCCACTTAACCAAATATTCCCTAATAACCTACCCACGAAGATGATGCTCTCTGGAATCCAGAATGGCCTCAGGTACTAATATCAACTTCCCCTCATCATCCAAGGGCGGTAAGTCTGTAGAAGGAATCACATGCTGTCCCAACGCCTTCTTGAGGCGAGACACATGGAACACATTGTGAACCCTACTATCCACCAGTAAATGTAACTCATAAGCCACCTCACCAACACGCCTAACAATCCTAAAAGGTCCATAGTGGTGTGGCTTGAGTTTCTCTACGTCCCTCTTCCTAAGAGTGGACTGCCCATAAGGCTGCAGCATCAGATACACCATGTCATCGATCTCAAATGATCGCTCAACTCTCCTCTGATCAGCATACTACTTTTGTTGATTCTGAGCCTTCTGAATGTTCTCACGAACTGCTCTCATGATGTCTTGGTTCTCCTATAACAAATCCCCAGCACTAGGTACTCTACAATCACTTAGCAATAAATCGAGGAAACTAGGAGCATCATAGCCATACAATGCTCTAAAAGGTGTCATCTGTATACTCATATGGTGAGTGGAATTGTAGCAATACTCACAAAGATGCAACCACTTCACCCAAGCTTTCTGCTGCCCAAAAATGTAATTCCATAGGTATCCCTCCACCCATTTGTTGACAATCTTCATCTGCCCATCTGTCTGTGGGTGGTCACCAGTGCTCAGAGTAAGCTCTGTCCCGCATAATCTAAATAACTCCTGCCAAAAATTACCCAAGAACCTACTGTCTCTATCGCTAACAATATTCTGAGGTAACCCATGCAGCCTGAATACGTCTCGAAAGAACAAATCCGCCACCTATGTAGCTGAGTAGGTAGTAGTGATCGGGAAGAACTGTGCATACTTCGTCAATCGATCTACTACCACATAAATGTTGTCTCTCTCTTGAGCTTTTGGCAAGCCCATAATGAAATCCATAGACAAGCATTCCCACTTCCTCTCAGGAATAGGAAGCGGCTGAAGCAACCCAACAAGGTATGTATGCTCTTGCTTGTTCTGTTGATAAACAGAGCACTCCCTGACATACTGAAGAACATCTGACTTGAGACCCTTCCAAGTGAATCTCTCCCATACCTACCTATAGATCTTAAAGTACCTGGGATGACCGGCCATGGATGAATCGTGGAAGGTCCTCAACACCTTGTCCCTCATCTCTAAACCTGGGACTAAGAATATTCTCCCTTTGTAAATGATAAGATTATTCACAAGAGAGTACCTGCTGTCCTATATGGTCCCTTCAATAATGCCAGAAGCCCACGGATTCTTGGCATACTTTGCTACAATCATGTGACTCCAATCCTCTGAAATCACTGCCATGGAGCTCAAATGGGGACGCCAAGATAAAGTGTTAGCAACTACATTCTGAGTCCCTTTGACATAGGAGATGTCAAAATCATATGACTGTAACTCGTTGACCCATTTCTATTGACGTTCGTTCAAGTCCCGCTGTCCAAGGAAATGCTTCAAGCTATTATGATCAATCTTGACACAAAACTTGTTGCCACCTAGGTACTACCTGAATTTGGCCATAGCATGCATGATAGCCAACATTTCCTTGTCGTAAATACTGAAGCTCCTCTCAGGACCCCTTAGCTTCCTACTCTCGAAAGCTATTGGATGACAGTCCTGCATAACCACTACACCAATACCTTCTCCACTAGTATCACAATGAAGCTAAAAAGGTTTGGTGAAGTCTAGCAATGCTAGAACTATGCATGTTGTCATCAACTGTTTGAACTTCTCGAAACACACCTATGCCTGAGGTGTCCAAACGAATGCTCCCTTCTTTGTCAAATCCGTAAGTAATTTAGCATGTTGTGAGAACCCACTAACAAATTGATGGTAGAAGGCACATAATCCCACAAATCCCCTGAGTTGAGTCAAAGTCTCAAGAGTAGGCCAATCAATGATGGCACGAACTGAAATATGCCCCTTAATTTTTTTCTTGAATTCTCACAACACAAACCAACACTACGTCAATCTCTTAGTGTTTGTTTCAACAATGATAAGAAAATTGAATACACTCAACGCCAAGAATGTTCACCAAGATCCTTCAAGAGGCAAGGTGATAGCATATAACGGAGGTAAATGATCAATAACTGAAATTAAATTACAGTTGAATGTAAAGAGGCGGTGAACCAACCATGAAAGGATTCCGCACTTCCACTAATTCAGTGGGGGCAAGAAATTACAAAACAAACTAATTCATCTATTGCGGCAGGCATCCACTCGTGAGTGGGAATTCACCACTTTTTTCAGTGGGTAAAAGATGAGAGAATTAATTAAGTTCTTTTTCCACACTGGCGGTAAACCATCCAGGGGTTACAAATATGAGAGATTAATATATAAAATTTGCAGCAAACTAAAGGACTGAAACAGTACTACTATTTACAGTTTTACAATGAAAACAACTGCAATTTTACAAAAGAATTACAATAACTTCAAGCTCAATGGAAATAGATGATCCCTCATTCAAGAATCTCTCAATTATTGAAGTTATGAACTGAAATCAAATACTGTAATAAATCTGATATAAAATCTGCCAACTGAGTTTTTAGAACCAGCAATCAACAACATACCAAAAAGGACGAATCTCTTATCACACTTCAAAAACTCATACCACACTGAAGGTTCTTCACTTCAAGAGCTAGGCGACCATAAAAGCATCACTTTTCAAGCTCCAAACTCAGCAAAAGGACCCAGCACAAATTCCAATGCAATAAATGAATGGTATGGCCTCCTTGCAAGGGCGATTTTGATAGATAAATTCATACACTTCTAAATAAAATCTGGTTTTCTCCATTAATGGTCACCCTAAGCCTAGGAATAGAAAGAGCCAACACCCATAACTGAAATTAAATCATACAAAGAGCTGCATATGAAAATCACCTTCAGCCATGAATGAACCAGCAAGCTCAAAATTCAAAAATAACATCAAATTCTCCAACAATAAAGCTCAATGTGCACTTTTGAATGAAGCACACTTTCAATCCACCTTCTAGGGAATCATAGTTTCAGGCCCAAAGAATGGAGTCAAATTGCTAAGCTTCCCCTTAGCCGGGTTCTGAATGCAATCCAACAGCATTACTTTGCAATATTTTCCAAAGATAACAAACGAGAGAGCAAAGGCCTTATTTTATAAGTTCTGAGGTGACTATTCAGCTTCTCCAAATGAGACGCCCTTTCTTGATTTGAAAATATTTAATTTTTAAATTCACCTTTTCTCCTCTACAAATAGGCATCCATATCACCTTGGCAAATACATTAAAACATTTAAATGTTTAATTCCTTTTTGAGGGTGTCCTAGCTCAAGAGAATCAACCTAGAAATATTAAATGAATAACCTGATGAAGCATCCACCCTCAAAATTCCCCAATTTAAAACAACTTAAGTCATTGTGCTAGGCCAAGGGGTCATTAACACATTAGAATAATTAAATGACTTAAATAAATCATTTATTCAAAATGCACCTCAGAAAGCCAAATCAAGAATTACCCAACTGCCCTGCCTAAAGTAGAAAGCTCGCTGAACTGCTGCCCACCTAAGAGCTGCCAAAAATAGAACTTAATAAAAATAGTAAATTCAGAAAAGTTGTTCAACTTACTTTGCATGCTATATCATTGCGAAGCTCTCTGAATACCCAGAAATAATCCGCAATCCAAATCTCGAAACTCCATTATGTTGGCTAAAAATAGCAAGTTCAGAAAAGGGTTGTCTGATGGAGACGCATGTCACACCATTCTGAAGCTCTCCAAAAACCCAGAAAACTCCACCAAACATGCGTCAGAAACTCTAACGTGCAACCCCTCAAAAATGCTTCAGAACCCCAACAAGATAGGAAACCCTAATTTTACCTCTGATGAGCCTACGGGCTTCCGGAATAGGCTATCAGTCACTGAAAGGCGTATAACTAAAACGAGGACATTACACGAACCTTGTCAGGATCCATGCGAACTCCCTCTGCGCTAATGATGTGACCCAAATAGAAAAGTTTTTCCATGCCCAATACACGCTTGGACTCCTTAGCATATAAGGGCTCCCTGTCAAGTATACCCAACATAGTATCCAGGTGAACCAAGTGCTCCTCCCAAGATTTGCTATATACCAATATGTCGTCAAAGAAAACAAGGACAAATTTCTTCAAGTGAGGATGGAAGACCCTGTTCATGGTGGACTGGAAAGTAGCTAGTGCGTTGGTTAAGCCAAAGTGCATAACCAAAAACTCAAAATGTCCATAATGACATCTAAATGCAGTCTTCTCTACATCCTACTCTCTAACCCTAATCTGATGGTATCCTATCCTCAAGTCAATTTTGGAGAAATAACAAGCTCCGTGAAGCTCATCTATCAACTCATCAATGCATGGGATAGGATACCTATTCTTTATTGTTCTTTTGTTCAGTACACTGTAGTCAATGCACATTCTGAGTGTACCATCTTTCTTCTTTACCAAACAACTAATGAAGCGAAAGGAGACTTACTCGTCCTTATGTGTCCCATAGCTAAAAGTTCCTTAATTGTTTTCTCAATTTCATCCTTCAAACACTTTGGGTGTCGATAAGGTGTAATCATGATGGGCTTGGTGCCCTCCTCCAACTCAACAATGTGCTCTATGCCTCTATCAGAAGGTGTACCATGTGGAATGTCACTGAACACTTTTGCATGCTTAATTCTAAGCTCCTAAACATCTGGATGGTTGGGTGTTTTGTGTTGCTCTTCATACGTAGGCATCAATTTACAATCTATTGACCACTCTAACATGTCATGTCTAATCAACCTCTCCATTCTCCTGAGAGTTATAAGCTTCAAGTTGCTATCCTTGATGGCCTTGAGTATGTGGTTTGTTCCATCAACCTTGAATTTCATCTCCATCTCTCTAAGGTTGAGTGTGAACTCGCCAATTGCATGAGGCCACTTCATGCCAACGACTACATCTGTGCCACCGATGTTACCCACATAGAAATCTGCTTTAAACTCATAGTTATTGAGTTTCATAGACAGATCCGAAATCATTCTCTCACAATTGAGAGTGTACCCATCAGCAACTTTCACTCTAATACCTTCAAACTGCTGAGTTTGAATTCCTCTTTTTTCCACTAACCGTGCATCTATGAAATTATGTGTTGCACCTGTATCAAGTAAGGATATGACTCTTTGACCAGCCAAGAGTCCACATAACCTGAGGGAGCCTTCTTTTTGCATACTAGACATGTGAGCTTCCTCTAGTTTTGTTTCTCCTTCGTTTTCCACTTCATTTTCTAAGTTATCAGACCCTGAAGTCTCTTGAACAGCTTGCTGGTCTGCTGTATCAGTCATATTATCTCCCTCATAAAACCACTCCAATTGCCTATTTTGACCCTTAGGCTTGAGGGGACAGTCATGGTTAAGATCATATGGGCCCTTGCAATAAAAACAAAGCTTTCTCCTACATAAATCATTGATTGTCTCTCTATCCAAAGGAGCTACAAAAATTTTCTTTTGGTCTTGGTTTTTTGTTTTCATTGGATCAGATTTACTGTTATTGTAGGACGAAGACGGTTTTGACTCGAACTTACTACGTCAAGTTGTAAGTTCCATGCTACAAGCTTTCCTCATAGCCTCTTGCAAGGTAGGTGGATTGAATGCCTTGATCCAACCTTTCATAGGCTCAAATAGTCCCTCCATGAATAGTATAACCAATCTCCTCTCTGATATTCCGGTTACCATGATCGAGAGCTTCTAAAACTCACCAATATAGGACTCTAAACTACCCATCTGCTTTAGTTGAGCGAGAGATCTCAAGTATAACTCTGGATCTTGTTTGTCAAATCTCTCAACCAACCTATCTGTGAACTCCTACTAAGTAGTGATCTGGTCATGTTGTAATGTAACCATTCCATGGTGCCACCAATCATGGGCTACACCATCCAAATGTAGAGCTACGAACCTTATGGCATCCTCTTCTGCCATTGGACATAATGTCAGGAAGGTTTCTAGTCTACTCACCCAAGCTCGAGCTGTGACTCTGCCACTACCATCAAAGTTGGTCAAAGTGAGTTTGTTTGTTGCCTGTCTAAGATCATGGTTCCTGTTTCTAGGCCTCCTGTCTGTCCTGTTCCTGCCATGCTCTCTCTTCTGGCTCATAAATCTGTCAAAGTTAAGGTGATCCTTAACTCTCTGGGGCAAGGCATCCCACTCATCATGCAGTGTCATGATGTTATTAGCAAAATTTACGTCACCTTCCTCCTCAGCCACGTCCTCCTCATCAGGATCATTCCTGACAAACGTTGGGCGAGTAGGCCTGTCATAGGTTCGTGCTGGAGTAATTGTCCTCCGTGGGGTTCCATGTACACTACCTTCTTGTTCATGATCCTGATTCGGCCTTCTATGAACAGTTAAATGTTGTACGGCGGTACTAAGTTGTTGAAGTACATTCGCCACCTGTTCCTGTCCAGCTACAAGCCTTCTCAGAATGTCTCCGGCTTCTCTGTCTTCATTCTCAACACGGTTTCGAGGTTGTTCAACCTCAT
The DNA here is from genome assembly GCA_007258455.2 of Sequoia sempervirens. Taxonomy (NCBI): domain Eukaryota; kingdom Viridiplantae; phylum Streptophyta; class Pinopsida; order Cupressales; family Cupressaceae; genus Sequoia; species Sequoia sempervirens. The sequence continues at coordinate 25,697 of VDFB02269656.1, read as the reverse complement.
CTCTATCCCCCATGTTTTCAAATGGTATATCTTCAAGCTGACTATCAAATGGAAACTCCTCAAATGGATTTCTCTAAATACCAGGTCTCCTGCATGAGTAATACCTGTTATATCTACCCTGATGAGGCCGCATATGTATATATAACCCTCAAGGTTGGCAGGATTACAACTCTAATACCACTGTGAAGAGCCCAGCTAGCTCCAACTCAAGATCTAAACTAAAACTGTTTGTTTTTGTGTTTTGTGTTTGATTTGATAAATTTTAAGCAACAAATAGAGAAGTGTGCCAAGCATAAAATGGATATAAAACTGAAATACAAGCAATTCAAGAACATCTGCAATACTATTGTAGATTTGGCAATTGATACAAACAAATAGCACTCAATAGACGTACCCGAATATCCTCAGAATAATTAAATAAAGAAGTTTTGTACATGCCAGGCAGGAATTGCTAAAACTGATGAAATGCAACACCTAGGCTTTGGATCTGTTTTCTCCCACACAGAAACTAGAGAAATGTTGCTGAGAAAGATAGGCATCCAAGATGGAGCAAAGAGATGGCCCAAAAGGAAGGTGTTTCAACCTTCTCCTTCACACGCCTCTCCCAGATGAACATGCCTCCCAATGCAAAGTACGGCCTCTGAAAAATGTTGAAGATTCTTTATTGAAAGCAGGAAAATTGATGAAGATGGCGTCCCAGATGTGAAAGCCCTCTCCCTTATTGTAAATAGGTAAAAACTCAATAGAAACTCAGATGTAAGCACACATGAACTCCTGTATGAAGCTCCCTCAGTAGCAACCATTCAATTGGTATTTCACAGTCTCACAATCACAGAACATTGAAGAATTATCGCTCTCCAATGAAGAAAATTCTGAAACCCTTGTCCTTAGACAAAAACCACAGAGAAAATCCAAAGATGCAATGTCAAATAATCAATAGCTAAGGTCGACTTGCATATTTTCCCTTATATCTCCAAAAAGCACGACTTCTAAGAAAAGTACAGCTTTTGTCATTTAAATACATTTAAAATGTATTTAAGCCATTCTCAATAGTTGTTTTAAATACTTTGGGTGCACCTTTTCACTTCAAAGATTTATTTATCACTTTATAATATATTTAAGTGGCATTTAATTTTATAAAGTCAATTTGACTTTATAATAAATCAATAAGTTAAATAAATAACTTAACCACAAAAATATTGATAACTCCCTCCAAACTCGGTATTTTTCCGTGTCGTCAGAAGCTGGCGAACACTGAACTACAAACACCTGTATTGAATCCAATATTGGAGTGAAGGAGTGGGAATGACAATACCCACCAAAAACGGCCACTACACCCCCTAACCAAACCCTGTCAGCCTACAAGGGTCCAAGAAAAAGGCTAACTCAACTGCTCCTGAAACTAACTAGAGTGGGAACATTACACTTGATGAGGGAGCACACCAAAGGGAGAGAATTGGTGAGACCTGGTGTGACAAGGTTTGCAACGGTTTTCTTAACGTTGCAAAGCATTCTTGGTGCATTGACGGCTTTGAAACAAATGTTTGTGAGTCAAGCATGGGTAGACTCACCTTATTCGAAGAAGCCAGAAGGAGAAAGAGTTCAAAACATTGTCTTCGAGCCCCTCTTTGCACAAAGAGCAACAGAGATTGTGAAGGTAACTTCAAAACTTTGAGTTTGAATCTAAATTCAAATTGAACATTTTTCTTAAAGTTAATGTCTTTCATTGTAAATTTGTAAATTACTAAATTGTAACTCTAATCTTTTTTTGCATTTTTAAATTTATATTGTAGGTGTCAGAGCCCTTGGTTAGAGTGCTCGCTTGGTGGATGGGGATCAAACCCCAATGGGGTATCTTTATGAGGCCATGGATAGGGCCAAGGAGGCTATTAGAAATTATTATAAGGGGGACAGCCTCAAATTTGATCCCATTTGGGAGATTATTGACAGGAGGTGGAACAATCAACTCCACCAACCTATCCATGCAGCAGGGTACTTCTTGAACCCCTGTTTCATCCATTTAGGCACCTATGCAGATCCTACTGGAGAGGTTATGGAGGGCCTCACTACTTGCATTCAGCGGATGACATCCACACCTGATGAGGCAGACTGCATTGTTAATGAATTGCAGAGTTATAGAGAAAAAAGGGGTGCACTCTTCTCTTCAGACCTGGCAAAGAGAGCAGTATCTAGGCTGCCACCAGGTATAAAATTTGAAATTTACAAGTTACAAAAATGAAAAATTGATAATTACAAGTTACAAGTTACAAGTTACAATTTTCTAACTCTTTTTTTTTTTTTTGTAGATGTTTGGTGGACAAATTGGGGTGGAAAAACCCCAAATCTTCAAAAATTTGCCCTCCGTGTCTTGAGCCAGCCTTGTAGTTCGTCCAATTGTGAGCGCAATTGGAGCTTGTTTGAGGCCATCCACACAAAGAAGAGGAACAAACTCGCTCAAAAATGCCTCAATGACCTTGTCTATGTGCAATATAATCTTCGATTGCGCAGAAGAAAGGTAGAGGAAATATCATATGATGATCCAATTGATTTGGATGAGATAGATCCATACAGTGATTGGACAGGGCGAGGGGAGCAGCCTCCATTGTTTACCAAGGATGAGATTTATGATTTAGAGCGACAGGCAATGGAGGAGGGTGGATTTGCATTCTCATTGGATGACCTTGAGGATGACCCTGAGGAGGAGTCATTGCCAGTGCCACCACCAGCAGCTGCAGGAGGATCTACATCCAGGATGGAGGTTGAGGAGCCACAGGCACAGCAGGAGCAGAGTCCTATGATTACACCCTCTCCCGGTCCCTTACTGAGATCTAGACATGGGAAGAGGAAGATGTGATTCATGTGAATTTGTAAAAACTGAAATATATTAATGTTTATGTAGTATTTACTTTCAGTTTTACAAAAACAATTTGCTATTTTCATTTTGTTTCAGACTATTATCATATCAGCGCATTGAGCATTCCACATGAGGATGCCATTTTGTATCTAATTTTCTTTCAAATCAATCAAATATAGCTTGTTTCTTATATATACTCATTTATTGACTCATTGGATGCATCTTATCTTTGAATTTTGCAAAAAAAAATGCGTTTTTAGTGAAGTTTAAGCAATTTTTTAAGTTCCCGAATTTTTTGCCGAGTTTTTTCCGAGTTTTTGCCAAACCAAGTTTTTCGGACTTGCCAAGTACTTGCAAAAGCCAAGTATTCCAACTATGGTATGCCCATTCCTTGCTTAACAATATCCTAAAAGGGAAGGCTCCAGCCTAAATAATAAGAGGTGAGTCCATGCCTGTTCATGTGCCTAAAAGCTGCATCAACACCACCCGTGAAGGCAGAAAAACATTTTAAAAAAACTAATAATCAAAGAACAAAACCTGTTGGACAAATGAGTAAAAGTTCAAATTTCAAATATATATTTATAGTAAAGAGGGGTTCCATGTGATCAATTGAGACAAGAGCAAATATTAATAGTGCCTTCACCTCCACAATATGTGGATGCACATCTTTCCAAAGCTGTGCATATTCTATTCCAAGAAACATAAGATATTGAATAGCCTAGAAAAAGAATAGGCCTTCATAACAGATAGAATAAGGTTTCAATATTCAAATAAATATTTATTGTCAATGATACGGTTGAAGACAACAATTTAGCAGTAGAAATTCCAAGCTGGCAACAAATTCAATGCTATAAAAGTATTTAAATGTACCTTCAGCATCCACAGATGTGAATTCATGTCTTTTCATCTCAGTACATGTTCTATTGCATGACACACGAAACAATATTGAATCATCTCCATCAAATGAGGGTCTGGGCAGAGAATAATTAACTTGATCTCCGTTCCAACTTCTAAAGATATAAAAAGCATTACTCCAATCAACCTAGAGGACAAAATATGTGTTAATCATACTGCCCATCATAATGTCATTGCTGGAGCATCAAACTCGCATAACATTGCACGTGAAATTCAAAAGCATACCACATAATGGCTAAGAGTGTTAGGCATTTACAAAAATTTGTTCAAACCAAAAATCTTCAAGAGAATGAGGATGATGACAGGAACTCTTTAAGTCATGCATTAACAGATCAAAATTTCATTGGGCTAAATATGCAAAAATCAAAAAAGCAAGATCAATAATAACAAAGACAAATGGCAACTAATAGGATTAAAAAATTACATTAATTGAGTTATAGGCTGAGCTGGAAAGAAAGAAATAAACACAAAGTATATCAGTACGGCATCCATATCTTTTTTATAGTTTCAGTATCCTATGCAATGGTTTTGACTCTGCCAGATTTGTTATCTTTGCATTGTATGTTTCTTCCTATTTGTTTATTGAAAGCTGACCAGTTGTATGTTCTTTCCTATTAAAATGTTGTATATATCTCTCTCTTTGCACAAACCTTATAGCTAAAACAATCATTTTCTATCCAACATATGTACAACCTAGCACCCTAAAACAATTCAAGGGCAGTTGCAACCTCGTCTATTTCAGGTAGAAGAAAACATACCTTCCCACAGAAATATCACATATTGTGCTAGAAAAGGAGAATATTTCTTTTATGAAAAATTATCTTAATATCCAAGAATGACCAAAGCCAGTCAATGGGACTCAAAAGTCCAATCAACACTAATAGCAGTAAAATGCTGCCTAAAGCATCAAAGGGTTTTAAAAGAAATTGATCATCAAAGAAAAAATCCTTTCAGAAGAATGAATATGGGTTCAATTCTCAAATTTATATTTTATGGTCAAGAGTCTGGTTTCATGCAATCATTTGGACACACAAAATTCCATAGAAGAGTAAATGCTAGTGATAACTTCAGCTCCATAATTCATAATTGTAGGCATAGATCTTTTCAAAGTTGTGCATACTCTATTACAAGACACACAATATTAAACATCCTATATAAAGAACAGGTCTTCTTAACAGACAGAATAGGATTTCAATCTTCAAATACACATTTTTGTCAATCATATAATTGTAGATAACTATTTAGCAATAGAACTTCCAAGCTAGCGGCAAAGTCAATGGCATACAAGTATGTAAATGTACCTCCAGCGTCCACAGATATAAATTCATGTCTCTTTGTCTCGATGCATGATCTATCACAAGACAAATGAAACACTATTGAACCATCTCCATCTAATGAAGTCTCAGCAGAGAATCATCAACTTGACCTCTGTCCCAACTTCTAAAGATGTAAAAAGCATAATTCCAATCAACCGTGAAGGCAAAATATCTTTTAATCATACTGTCCATCATAATATCATTCCTGGACATAAAACTCACATGTAATTGAATAAATGTTTTCATTAGCATAGTACAGAATGGTTTAGAATTTTAGTCATGTAAAGAAATTTGTTCAAAACAAAGTTCCCAAGAGAATGAAGATGAAAATGGGAGCTCTTTAAGCCATTTCCTAAACAGGCCAAAATTTTAGAGGACTAAATAGGCAATAGTCAACAAAATAAAAAGCACATTCTCAAGTAAAAATGGCAACTAATGGGATTAAAAAATTATCAGTGTTTGAGTTGTAAACTGAACTGGAGAGAAAGAAAAGAAAAAAAATTATGAGTATGCCATCTATAATTTTTTCTTCTTTTCAGTATCCTATTTAACCATGTTAGCTCTGCACAATTTGTTTTCTTTCCATTGTATTGCCAACATTTTTATTAAGCACTCCTATTTTAAAGAATACTAGTTCAGGATCAGCCTGAACAAATTCACCTAACCCAAAAGTTCAACCTTGGACCAGACCAAGGCCAAGCATGGCCAAGCCTTATAACTGTAGCTTTGGGTGCTGAACCATTGGGGACTTAGCACTTAATGTTATAAACTTAATGAAACAATTAGACCCTCAAAACACAAAATTAATTGCTTGATATGTGCAATATGAACCACGTCAATTGTTGGCCTTTTAATGATTAAATGTTTGCTACTTCAGCTGTCATTCATAGTTCATAACTATATTTCAAAGTTGATGCATACGGAAAAAAATTCACAGACGAATTATCCCAAAAAGCAACCAAATAATATCTTAGACACGTTACATCCCTGTTTTTGTAATGTAGGTTCAAGCAACATATTAACACTATCCTATATCTAGCTCTGTCATGCTACCATCCTTGATAGATACAAAATAAAAGCTGTCAATGTAAAACAAAAAAATTACAACAAACATGCTGCTTTCAAAATCTTGTTAAATATAAATCATACATTACCTTCACAGCTAGGCCCTTAAGAAAACTGATTGCAGTATCCTTTTCCACTGGCAAATCCTACAAATACATTCATTTTCCTATTATCATTATGCAAAACAAACAAGTACAAAACTACATAGACAACTTAACTTTTTTGTAGAACAAAGATAAATATATTAACATTCAAAGGATAATAATACAACATGTTCATTCTAGAAAGAGGGAAGCTTTCTAGGATGGCCACCCAACCAAAGCTAGATAGACATTCCATCAGGCACAGTCCAAAACTATGTTCCACAGAAACGTGCCCCCTGGATATTTCCAACAATCCCTGAGTAGGGGATGTTTTGGGGACATGGGGATGGAATTGGATAGAAAACATTCCCGGGGTTGTCCCCTACAAAAACTTTTCCTGGAAATGTTTCTAGTATGCCTTGGCAATGGCACTTAACAGAAGGAGATGGTAAGATGTCCCCTATAGCCCAGCCTGCAAAAAAGTGCAATAGTTTTTTAAAAAACACAAAAATAAGTGAAAATGGGGACTGCGAAAGCCAGGAGGATTCCCACACAATTTAACAATGACCCGAAACTTAAAACAAAGACTATAACCTAAAAACAAAAAAAATCCTCATTTTACCATTTTGCATTTTGTGAGAAGACAAAGAAAGAGAACAGCAATGAGACTGAGATGAGAACAGCAGTGAGAAAAAAACAAGGGAACATCAAAAGTATATTATTTGAGGTAAGTTTACTGTCCATTGTTCATTTGCACATATTCTTTTCAACTTTTTTTTTGTTTCTTTCAAATATTCAAACACTTAAGGAGTAATTTTTGTTTTATGTTTGCATTTGCAGCTATGATTTCAACAACAAAAAATATGAGCAGTAGCAAGCTCAATGAAGGTGATGAGGTTGAGATTCAACAAAGAAGTCATAGAGATATGGGGGGTTCTTCTAGGTTTGGGAGTGTTGCAGCATTTGCAAGTATTATGGGTTCAAATAACCCACTTGAATGCCCTTCCACTCTCCTAAATACTTACAAAAAAGGCCCATTCAATCCTAAAAAATGCTTTTGGAATTCGTAACAGCCATAGACAAACACAAAAAAAGTTCAAACGAGAGTAGAGTTTGGTTATATCATTTGTGCAAAAAGGATTATAGAGGTAGCTACACACAAATTTACAGTCATCTTTTGTGCATAGGCGGACAAAGGGTAAAAGGATGTGAAAAAATAACTATAGCTTAGAAGGCCAAGGTGTTTAGGTTGTTCATGAAGGGTGTGGCAAGAAATAAGGGAATGTCAATATAGACTACACAATTTAGTATGTCATTGCCAAGCCGATTGTGGATATTGAGAGAAAGGGGAGAGGGTTCTACCAAGGGAAAGAGAAGGGCTACTAATGTTGCAGAGATGTTCAATATGCAATAACATAATGTGGCAAATTAATCAGTCGCCATTTTTTCTCTGTCAATGCCATCTCATTTCATGTGGCACATTCTCCCTACTTCAAACAAGCATTGAAAAATAAATTAAAAAATTGTTGATACCGCATATGCTTCCCAATAGAACGTAAGCTACACACCAACTTCCTTGATAGAGAGTATTCTAAAGTGAGTTTTGTGACGAACACAAAACAAACTTGACTGCAAACAAGTTTTTCTATTTTAATAGATGGTTGAACCGATATAGACATTGGCCACTCATCAATATCATAGTCATATGTGTAGTTGGCTTGTATTTCCTTAGAGCTATTGATTGTTCAACGAAGCAGAAGGATGCACACATCCAATTTTGATTTTTTTAGGATGCCACAAAGGAGCTTGGAGCCTCAAATGTTGTGTTGGTGATCACAAATTCAGCATGTGTATTCAAGTTGACTAACATAATGGCAAAGTGTGCTTACAAACACTTTTTTGGATCCCTTTGTAGTTAGCAAAATAATTATATTAGTTGTTGTCGGAATAGTTAGTTCTTGAATGTAAACAATTAGAAGCTGCCGATGGTTGGTAGTTCTCAACAACCATCACCCACTTTATATACACCTATTGTAATTGAGAATGAGGACTGCATGCATATGGAATTCCCTGGAAACTTGTGAATGAAATATATGATACATCATTGTGCAATTACTGTTGTGAATTCTTATAGTTCTGGCATTTATTATACTGTTTACTCTATGATAATTGAATTAGTAGACTTAGGCAGTAAACAATTGGCGTTGTTGCCTATAAGAATCCTGGCAGAATACAAAGTAAGGTCGAAAAAAATGGCAATATAAATGGGGCAACTAGTAGAGGAACCAGTAAAGGACAACGAGGAAAGAGAAGACAATCTCACACAAGATCTTGTGAACCTGTCGGACATATCCATCAAGGAGCACATTCGAAGGGAAGCCCTGAGGAGACATATCCCTTAGGACGTGATTTGGAACAATCTACAAGTAAACGACGAAGTAGACCATCTCTTAAACTAATTACCAAGACTCCTTGCACGACAATTTATCATTCTACAGACCTATGTGCAGAGAAAGAACAAGAGCTTTGCAAACAAATACTACAATGATACAAGGAAAGAAACCAAAGGGAAGAAAAGGAACGTGATACCAACCGATGAAGCACATCTAGAAATTAATGCCCCTATACCTGAATAAGGACAGGAAAAGATCACAAAGCGGTCATGAACCATTAGAAGAGAAAGAAGATCCATAAGGATAAAGGAACAAAGGGAACGAAGGAGAAGACTAAAGGGAATAATCAAGGGAACCAAAGGGTTCCAAATGTAAAGTTTGAGCCCATCCAAGAGTAAAAGTTGAAGTGTAATCCAAAGTCATAGTCAAAAAGAGAAAAAGACCTTCACAACCAAAGAATATATGAAGTGGGAGGATATTGCAAGGCATCTACCGCTCCCTGACGAAGCATACGTAGATCTTGCCAACTAAGCCAAAAAACCATCCGTACCATCAACGTCAAACAAAGAGGAAGGGGAGGGAGAGCCAATAGATGTACTAGCAGAAACATACAAGAAAAACATATGCCATATTGAAGAACTCTTACTTACAAAAGAACCAAGAATTAGAGGAACCGAAAATAAAACCACAACATGAAGGGAGCGTAGATAAGATTTTGAGGGTAACTCGAGTGTGACAAACACTAAGGAAAAATAGGGGATTCATACAAGGCTGAGGGAGCAAGAGAAGCACCAAAACATATAAACCAAAACTCTCCAACTAGGTTCTGACCACAAAGGGCGGACCAGGGAAGAAGGATGGTGACTCCCCCAACAAGTTTAAACATCAAGAGGCAGAAACTTTCAAAGTTCACAGGGAATGGATCAGAGGATCCCATACGACACTACAAAACAAGTGAAACAATATGGGTAGCCAATGGCCAACATGATAGGGCCTGCTGATTGAGAGTGTTCCTAGCAACCCTGCAAGATATAGCAATAAACTGATATACAATGCTTGAAGCAGCTTCTAAAGCCACATGGGATTTATTGAAAAAGGAATTTGAGGAAGAATTTAAACTTCTCTGAGATGACAATGAAATCATGGCAAAAATACACAATACAAAACAACGAAAACACAAAAATCTAAGAGCTTATAATTGTAGGCTTAAGGAACTTTTGGTGAAACTTGAAAGCCAACCTATCGACGGATTGAAGAAAAGGTGGTTTATTGAAGGATTGATTCCTTCACTAAGGAAGAAGATGAAAGTTGTACCACCCTAATGGTTTGTGTGGTCACAAAGGCTTTAATTTCCGCATTGCCCCTTGACCCCATTGGGGGCATTGCCCCTAGACCCCCATTCCTCTCTAGTTTTAGAAAACAAAAAAAAATGAAAACCTTTTTGGGCCATGTTGGATGGAAGAGCAACTTCTTTATTTTTTCAACTTTTTATCAATTAAATTCCTACTAATAAAATTACATTTATACTTCTAGTTTGCTAAGTCAAACCCTATCCTAAGTAATGCTCCTAAGGTTGTAGCAGCATTTGCAGACTTGTCTAAGATACAAACGCATGACTCCACAGAGAGCTAGTAATGTCGGATTGAAGGATACAAGCTCATTTCTACCATAGTTCATGACTCCATATTGTTATTTTTTTTTTAACGCCATGGATATCATAATCCGTTAGTTTTGTACACCTTAAACACTTGACAATATATATATATATATATATATATATATATGTTGTTTCCTTCAACTATAGTATGCTTTTAAACTCATGTGATTGAAGTAGCTTCTATTTGATTAGATTATTGTATCTTTAAAGTTTATTTATTGAAGAGTGCATACTACAAGTTTAAAATCCTTAAAATATCTATATCTCATAGTTTTTTTTATTCAATGAGCCTTAGCTATCAATGCATTGGTTTCTCTACTTACTGGGTGTTTGGAATGGAGTTTGTAGGGTGCATTTTGTAGATATTGTTATGATATCAATATTACTCAAAATTTGAGTGTTGGTGTTGTCTCTTGTGAAGAATCCTTGCTTGGATTGTATTGTAATTGACATTGGTTCAAAAGTTTGGAGGCTGGGATTTTCCCAAGGTAAAAAATTGTGTTATGGTGAATGATTTTATTGTGATATTTGCTTCTTGTAAATTATTTTCAATCATATTTTTGTTCATCTCTCCTATTAAATTAACATAGGAGGCGTTTATGCACCTTAGCTTCCTTTCATTTGGTATCAACTATCAAAGCTTGATCAACTTGAGTCTTAGGTGATAGGAACAAGGATATTTTAACCAATATCGATTTGTGAAATGATATTTGATATTCGATATTCGTTATTTACAAAGGAGAGGAAAACTCCTTAAATAATACAATACAAGACGATGTTTCTAAAAAGAAACAATCATTAAAAGGAAAAAATAGAAAGCACTAAAAGCTAACTGAAGCAAAACTACTAATTAATTAAAGACTAAGATGACCATTAAATATTACAATAATACTTTAATACCCTCCCTTAATGGTCATTCTACTAACTACACCAAGTTTATCCCGAAATTTTACAAATTTATCCGAATTGAGAGACTTGGTGAGAATGTCTGCAGTCTGATCCTCAGTTGGAACATACTGCAACATCACAAATCCATCTTCAACAAGTTGGCAGATGAAATGACAATGAAGTTCAACATGCTTGGTTCGCTCGTGGAAGACTGGATTCTTGGCAAGCTTTAGCACCCCTCGATTGTCACAAAACAAGGGTGAAGGCCCTGATTGAGACATTTGCATGTCAACAAGCATCCATCGAAGCCATACTGCCTCACATGCTGCCTTAATTGTTCCCCAATACTCTGCTTTTGTCGAGGAAAGAGCTAAAACAAGGGTGAAGGCCCTGCTTGAGACATTTGCATGTCAACAAGCATCCTTCGAAGCCATACTGCCTCACATGCTGCCTTAATTGTTCCCCAATACTCTAATTTTGTTGAGGAAAGAGCTATTGCCTACTGCTTCTTGCTTGTCCATGTGACTGCACCTATACCAAGACTGAAAACATACCCAAAAGTGGACTTCTTCTCATCAACTATACCTGCCCAATCTGAATCAATAAAACCAACCAGCGTAGGATCTTTGCATCCATTGTACAGAATGCCAAAGCCAGGTGTCCCTTTCACATATCTCAACACTCGCTTCACTGCAACCCAATGTTCCACCTTAGGGGCAATAATGAAATGAAAAATGTAGCTCACAGCAAAACTAAGATAAGGCCCAGTGGCAGTAAGATAGATGAGGCTACCCACTAGTTGCTTGAACACAAATTCATTCACCACTGGTGAGTCTAATTTGGCTGAAAGTTTCAACCCCTTCTCCATAGGAGTGGATGAGATTGTGCAATCTTCCATCCTAAATTCTCCAGCAGACTCCAGGCATACTTCAATTGAGAAATGAAGATACTGCCACCTGTCTGCCAAACTTTTACACCAAGACAATATTGTAGGAGACCCAAGTTTGTCATCTCAAATGCCTAAAACAAATTCGACTTGATCTATTCAACCAAATGTAATCCACTGCCAGTAATGATGATATCATCCACATAGATGACAAGAAGGATGATATCACCACCAGTGTTCTTGACATACAAATTTGCATCTGAGGGACATCTCTAAAACCCCTGTGCAACCAAGTACTTGTCAATCTTCAGGTACCAAGCCCTAGGTGCCTTCTTTAGGCCATAAAGCGCCTTCAACAATTTGTATACCTTGTGCTCTTTTCCTACAACCTTAAAGCCAGGAGGCTGCATCATGTAGACCGTTGGCCTTTTTCTAGAAAGAAGGCTAGTCGGAAGATAAATTAGGGTTTCCTGTTTTGAGGAGGTCATTGTTCAGAGATGATGGATTAAATGGCGGATTCCTTCTGGGTTTTCAGAGGGCTTCGCAGTGGTATGATCATCTCGGCATTCAGAGCACTTTTTGGAATTTACTATTTTTAGTAAATTCTATTTTTGGCAGCTTTCCAGATGAGCTCAGGTTGGTTGACTTCCGGCTTCAGAATGATCAGTTGACTTCTTCAGTATTGGCTTCAGGGCACTGTCGGAGAAATAAGCTAAGTCATTTAAATTAAAAAGTCACGTTTTAATTATTATAATTTAACGTTGACCCTTGGCTTAGACTTAATGACTTAATGTTGATTTTAAAAGGTGGGTCTTTGAGGGTGGCGCCCTCATTGAGAAATGATTTAATATTTCCCTAAGTCAAAGCAATGGTTGGAGGGGCGCATATTTCATAGGATGATATTTAATTAAAATGTCAATTCTAAAGCCTTGAAGAGAAAGTACGCCCTCTTGAGGAGATGAAGGTTTTGACCTAAAAGCAGATTTTAGGGTTTCGTGAAGTCAAGCGGAAGTTATAAAAAGGAGTCTTGTGCATCATTTTTGGATCTTGGAAAAATACACCGTTATGCTGCCGGATTGACTCTGGATCACTTCGAGGGATGAAGACCTCCTAGCATTGGGCATCTCTTCTCGTTTGTAAGACAACGACTAGTGATGATTGTTAGTCTAGTTGTGAGTTTGCATTTGTATTTGTGCTTAGTATTCAATTTGGTCTTGTTGAGTAAGTTGCATGTTAGTGAGTTTTCTGTACTTGCAGTTTTAGCTACAGCAGATTTGAAGTTTTAATCATATCTCAAAAAATACAAAAAATATCATTGTGGGTATTAGCTTGTTGCATGTGTTAGTCTTAGGCGCCCTTATGCTCCATATTGCAGATTTTAATATTGTGAACTGAATTTTTAAAGCCAAGTCGAGTTTCTCAGCTGGGCCGTACCATTTAGGAACATTGGGATTTGTGCATAATTAATATATGGGCTTTAGATCTGATTTCAGTGTCTCATCCTAGGCGTGTGTTTGGTTAAGAGTTAATGCATTTGATTTCAAGTTAATCGGAGGTGATTCGTGGAAGATATGAGCATTTTAGCAAGTCCTTAGACTGCTGTTCTAAACATTTAATGAGCAGATTGTAAAAGAAATCAGAAATCTGTATCTTGATACTTGAAGGCATTTGGTTTTGTATTACTATGCAACGTAACGTTGGATTCCAAATGATGTAATGTTGATCCTTTAACTTCATAAGACATTTGCAGGCAAAGGCTCTTTATTTGTAAAACTGACAGTAGTACTGGCAGTTAATTCATTATTGCTTAAATCAGATTGTGTTCTTATTTCCATTCAAAGTTATTGTAATAGTGAGATCTCCGCCCTATGGTCGCTACTATCCCATCCCGGGTTAGCAAGCACATTCTGGGTGTTGAGTAGTTTCATTTCTCAGCATCTCTCTTTCAAGCATCGTTTGTTTTCACTCCGTCATATGGTCGCCCCTCACTCCGCTTTGGATTGGGTAGCACATACTTGGCGTCGAGTTTCTTTTCCAGCATAAGCAGTTTTAGATCCTCTGACCAATGCTCACCATCACCGGTGCCATTCTGGTTAGAGTTGCTTTCTTGCACGTTTTGGTTTTCTCATCTAACCTTAACGGGTGCACTGCTTTGTAATGTTGTTAATTGTAAATTGAAAACGAAAAAATTTGGCTCGGAATATTTCAAAATCTCCATTGAAGAAGGCACTCTTCATGTCCATCTGGTGGACCTTCTAGCCAAACTGTGTTGCCATGGCTATGACAAGTCGAATGGTGCTCATCTTTGTTGTAGGAGCAAAGGTTTCCTCATAGTCAATACCTTCTCTCTGTGAGAACCCCTTAGCCACCAACCGAGCCTTGTATTTATCCAGTATTCCATCAACTTTGTATTTCACCTTGTAGACACATTTGCAGCCAATGGGTTTCTTCCCTGCTGGAAGATCTGATAGAACCCATGTATTTTTCTTCAAAAGACTATGATGCTCAGAATCCATAGCCTTTTCCCATTCAAGTTTACCCTTCGCCTCCGAATAGTGTTGGGGCTCATAAACACTCTGAATGTTGGCCATAAGAGAAAAGTTTACTATGTTCTTCTTGCTCTTGCCTCTAGACAATCGTTTGTTACATCCCTTACATTGAGATTATGAATTTGGTTATGTATATTTGGATGCAAAGTCGGTTGCAAATAACTGTTTTCATGTGAATGTGAAATTGAGAATAGAATATATGATTTCTTTATTGTAACTATGAAGTTAACGATCTTTTTATGGCAAGTGAATTTATAGTTCACGCGAAATTGAATATGTTCATAAGTTGATATTTAAATGCGTATTTATATAGCCATCGTGAACATTCTAACCATAATACTTGTCAGTGGATGCAGGACTGTCGACGCCTCGATGGAAAAGGTGATGTCATCAAGGAGAGGATATGGTAACAAGGATCAATTTTATCATCTACCTCAAGCTAGTGTATGACAGATATCTAAGTCGTAACTTGGCTATAAAACATTCAAAGAAATTAATAATTCTATAAGTCAATTTAAATATATATATAAACCTTTAATTAATTTAAAGAGATTTCAATTGATAAATAAATAATATAATTAAATATTATAATTTTGTTTGAGGAGCGATGCAATGTTAACATTTAAAAATTAACCTTTGGCATTGAATGTTTTATTTTTTTTTCTCCTAATTTAATGGTTGTGGTTGGCATCGGGCTTTGTGGCGGGATTTGGAGCTCACCACCCACATTTGGAAAACGCCCAAGAATGGGCAAAAGAATGGTTTCTTGGGAAACACCTGGGAAAGTCGGCTTCTGAAGAAAAGAAGACTTTCATTCATCATTTTCTTTAATCATCTTTCTGCATTTCACATTCCTTTTTCTCTCTAGTTCATGCGAATTTTTGTGGCTTCGTACAAGTTTTCATTTTGGTCCTATTGATTTTAGCTTCTTCCTGAGTTCCTCTTTCACTCTATGCTCGCATTTGGAAGCTCTCTATGTTTCGGCAATGTTGATCGAGCCTATTCGTTAATCCATCTTCATCTTTGGGGTCGGCTACCTTAAGTTTTATTTTCTTGAGTGAAGTCCTGTTGAGTCGTTGCTTGCATTGGGAGTCTGTTGCTCTTCTTCCATTTGAAATAGTGGTGTTGTATATCAGTTGTCATCTCGGGAAATCTTCTACGTCTGAAAAAGTAGGGTTCTATCGGCTTGTTGCATTGCGGAGGGAAGAACTTAAATATCAAGTTTCAAATTAAGCATCTCAGGCAAGTATCGATGATAATCCACTGCTTTTGTATTGATGTATAGATGCAGAGTATTTTTTAGTGCAACTTTTCTGATTGTAATTTCTCTGCTAGCCATCGAATGAATGCCAATGTGTTCAAGATTAAATCAAAATGCTTTCTTACACCTTGCCGATTTATGCTTATATAAGAATGGTAGCTGCCTTAGTGATGAAAATCGAATTGGTTATTATGTCTATTAACACTGATTAATATTAAGTCTATAGTAATCATTTCCCATTCCTTGTTGGGCCTGGAACAATGTCACTCATGTCGGTGAAATATGCTAACCAATTTTTTTTCGATGAATTAACACACATAACCAGCACTTAATCAACTCGGTTAGCGTTAGCTCCAAATAGAAATCTGAACTTGAAATGAAAACTACTCAACGTCAAGAATGTGCACTCAAGATCCCACTGAGGGCGAGGTGCTAACATATGACGGAGTGTTGAATTTGAAAACTAGAAACTGATAGGCGGATAACCAGCCATGAAAAGCATTTCCTCACTACCACCAAACAGTGGGGGGAAAAGATTACAATTAAAACAATTCATCCGCTGCGGCGGGCATCCACAGAGTGGTGGGAATACTCCACTTATTCAGTGGGTGAGTTTACAACAATTATTAGGCAGCAAGCCAGCCTTTAAATCCACTCTTCCACTTATTAACGTGGGGGGAATACTGTCCACACAACCACTTATAACGTGGGGGGAAATTACAAACAAGATATAAGTTTATTCTAAAACTCAACCACTCAATTGTGGGAGTGTAAAACAGATATAAAATTGCAGCAAGTAAAGGAAGAGCTGTTAGTACTACTAACTAGCTTTACAAAGAATAAGAACAGCTGCAAATAGAATAGATAATCTTCCAAGAACATTAAACAGTTAGAGTATCACTTCCTCTAACATTTACAATGATATAAGATGAAGAATTGAAGCTCAAACCAGCATTATATCAAAAACTAACAAGTCTGATATAAAAATCTGCAATCTGGAAATGTCTATCAGCAAACAGCAAACTCATAAAAATGATCACAACTCCTTCAATATACCTCTGAATTGAATGAAACGAAATGCAAAGTCTCTTTGGAGGATAGGCGCCCAAACTCAAACCACAAAACTGCATCAAAACTCATGATATTATTTTGCACGAATCCCAAAGCACTCTCAAGATGGTACGGCCCTCAAGAGGGGCGATTTCTCTTGCTAAAAATCAAATACTTGGAATTAAATTATGAAATTCTCCAAATATGATCGCCATTAGCATAGAATTGCAAGGATCAAATACTCATAACCAAAATAAATTCACATCAAAAGCTGTAAATGAAAAACACCTTCAGTTGTGTATACATCAGCAACATTAAAACTGAAATTCTCACCAAAATTCACCAACTTTGAAGCACAATCTGCTAGTCTGATTGAGAAGCAGCAATAAGACCAACTAGGTGTTGTCTTTCAAACACGAAATTGGATTGGAACTAGGAGGTAAGCATCCCTCGAAGTATTAAACAAGTTGTCATTTTGATAGCATAACATTAGCATAAACATTGGATAATCAGCTCTTCAACACAACAGCAATATATAAGCTTTTGTTGGCAAATGAAGCAACAAGAACTCTTCAAATTCAAGAGTTTGGGAATCACTTCAACTTCAAAAGGGCAGCCACCTTTTTGCCTTTTACTTTTGAAATAATAAAAGATATCATTCAACTTCCCTTTAGGCATCCATTTCTATTGCAACAATAAAGCATTTACATTAAATAATTAAATGCTCCCTTGACCTTATGTCCACGCTGGCACAAAACAACTTGAAGTGTCAAGAAGAGCATGGGGTACAACTTCAAGACATGAAAAGTGACTAAGTATAAACTCAACTCATGAAGAAAACCAAACTCAAAGCCAAACTGAAACTGATGGATAACAAGATGACTTAAGTTGAACTGCTGATGATGCCACTACCAAAATTAGACTTACTAAAATTAGCCACTGCCAAAAATAGTAAGTTTACCTCAAAACCAACAAAAAGCAGAACTAAGCTGGAAGCAAGACTTAATGAAAGTACGACAAGCTGAACCAACTGCCAAAAGTAGTATTTACTAAAATGGTAAATACCACAAATACAAACACTCAAGCAAGGAAACCCTAATTTCACTTTTGATCAACCTCACAATTTCGGAAATAGGCTATCAGTCAAAGAAATTATGGCAAAATGGGGACATTACAATCAGTCATGCCTTCATTTATATATTTTTCATGTTTTCCCCAGATGATAGTGGGTCTGAATTTCATAGCTATTGATGAACTTGAAATGAATATGGAGTTTTTCTTCTTTTCTTGGTTGTGTTCAAGCCTTGAATTGGTATATGGGTTTGCTGGGTTTATAACTTGAACAACTTCCAAATTGAAATCTGGGAAAACGTTTGTTATATTTCCAAACAATCTTTGTCTAATCAGCAAACAGAACTCTTGACCTGGTTTTTCATTCAATCTGCTGTCAGAATTCTTCTAATTACAAGCACATAAGAATATTTACTGAGATCTTGAAACTCTCTCATTTTCAATTAGATTCACTCAAGGGTTAAGTTATAACCTGAAACTTATGAAAAGAGAAACAAATGGACTTTTAATCATTAAACTTGAGACTTATGTAATCATGTCGAGCAAGGGTGAGAGTGTTGACGGCACAGAAGTGCCAGTAAAATAAATGAAATCCTTGGCCAAGGTATGATACTAGATTCAGCATCTGTCAGCCATCAAGTACCGGATATACCACTGATCAGAATGACCTTTCTACTTGGGAGGTACCCTTAGTAAGGTTCGATCAGGAGGTATAGGTCCTTGACACCAGGCTCAGAGGCATGTTGATGATAAAAAGAGATCCTTGTTGATTACCCTCATGAAGGGATGGGTTCCTTCAGTTGAAAGAACATGGGAGACCAATAGGTCTTCGGTTGGGTAGTAAAGCCCCTGATGATATCTTCTTTTCCCATGATGACTGTGTCAAGATCAAGTGCATCAGCTTCTTAACTGTAAACTCTTGAAACCCTTTTCTCTCTCTTAAAGTATTTGCAATGATTACTTAGTGTTAAATGATTAGTTGTAATTTTATTTTGGAAATAAATGAAAAGTTAGTTATGTTTGTTACAATTATGTTATTGGAAATCAGTAGATGCTCTTTCCAGTTAATTCAATTAGTCATTTCTTTTCAGCTGAATTGAAGTTTGAAAATAGTTGAAAACTAGATGTTATGTAAATTACTTTATTTTGAAGTTCTTACCGTTTAAATAAAAAGTGAAAACCCTAGTTGTAACAAGTTAGTTTCATTTTTAGCTGAAAGTAGTTGGTTGGCTTTCCTTAGTTAACCGTAGAATAGATAGTGTATTACATCGTCCCTCAACAAGCTCATCATCGTGAACATCACCAATGAGCTTCACCCACCACTTAAGACGAGGAGGAGATGCATCTTCTTCCAAATCAGGATGATCATCATCACGACTTGGGTTACCTAGAATAATACCATCTGGATGTTGATCTAAGTTATCCTGAGGGAAATCTAGTGGTGCTGGTACAGGATCTTGCCTAGGAGATTCCACAATGTCAGAATCATCAGAATCCCTCCCTTCAAGTGGAGCTACTGGAAGCTTAGTTCCCAAATCCTTAGTCTTCAGAGGTTGATCCTCATACCTCTTGATGGTAGAAGAGAGCAAAAAGGGCCCACCTTCCTCATCAAACACATCCCTATTGAATGTCAAACGATCAATGTCCACATCAATCAGCCGAAAGGCCTTATGATTGTCACTATATCCTGTTAGCATCAACTTTTGGCTCTTGGAATCCAACTTGGTTCTCTTGGCATCTAGAATCCAAACATACGTAGTCAAACCAAAAACCCTGAGATGGGTGATTCTTGGTTTCCTCCAGGACCATGCTTCCTCTGGAGTCATCTTCTTAACGGCTTGTGTAGGAGACCAGTTAAGAAGGTATACTACAATATACACTACCTCAGCCCAAAATTTCTTGGGAACATTTATGTTCTCGAACATACAGCGGGTCATTTCCGTGATGGTACGGTTCCTCCACTCAACAACACCATTCTGCTAAGGGGTATAGGGTGTGGTAAGCTAACGTTTAATACCGTGTTTAGCACAAAAGTCAATGAACTGGTTGGAACATGACTCACCCCCATTATCTGACCTAAGAGTTATGATTTGACATCCGGACTCTTTTTTAACTAATGCCTCAAACTTCTGAAATTCATTAAACACTTGTGACTTTGTCTTGAGGAAATACACCCATATTTTCCTACTAAAATCATCAACAAACAAGAGGAAATACTTGGCACCAGTGACCAATGCAATATTCATTGATCCACAAACATCTGCATGAACCAGCTATAGAACCTTGGATGCTCTCCAAGACTTTCCATCTGAAAATGGAGTACGATGTTGCTTCCCTGCTTAGCAAGCTCCGAAAAACACCATGTGTCTGTTGTTGAATCTCAAGTAAGCCTTCTACCAAATTCTCTCGAGCCAACTAAGAGAGGTAGGCAATGTTGAGATGCCCATACCGCTAATGCCAAAGAGTGTTGATAGATGAACTCCTCACAACCAACGCATGCTCCTAAGGATCTCCGATATCAACCAGCCGATACAAACCATGATCTTTGAGCCCAACTGCCACAATTTTCTTGGACTCCTTATCAACAATTCAGCACTTGTGAGAACTAAAGATGATGTCCAACTTCGAATAGTGTCACATAATCTGACTTACTAAGAGCAGATTGATCTCCATGCCCGGCACATAGTATACATTGAGAAATATTAAATTTCTCCCTCTAGATGTGATCTGAACATTGCCCTTGCCAACAACTGTATACTCTTCGCCACTACCAAAGATGACAAAATTGAAGCAAGCCATATACTTTGTGAACCAATCTCTCCTATTTGTAAAATGTGGAGACACTCCAGAATCAATGTACC
This sequence comes from Sequoia sempervirens, assembly GCA_007258455.2. Classification (NCBI taxonomy): domain Eukaryota; kingdom Viridiplantae; phylum Streptophyta; class Pinopsida; order Cupressales; family Cupressaceae; genus Sequoia; species Sequoia sempervirens. The sequence goes on along the minus strand of VDFB02269656.1, from coordinate 4,848 downwards.
ATGCAGATGATTTGACACGATCTGTTGATCGTTTGGCCATCAAGGCATAAGAGATAGACTCCTATTCAAACTGCATAGATGCCATCCCTCCTGTTTTCCAAAGGCACAAAAAACAAGGTAAAATTTTGTGTTCAGTTGGAATGAATCCCAAGACAATCAGCTAGCACAACTCCCATGATTTTTTAAAAATCGTCTAAAATAGAGGCTTAGAAAATTACAATTTTGTTTCAAAAAATCTTCAAAAACTCAGAAAATTTGCAAAAAAAAAATTCAAAAAACTTTCAAACTCCACAAAAAAAAATTCCCAGAAAAAAACTTTGGAACTTCAAACCCACGAATCTAAAGAAACTCTAATTGATGAAATTGATTTCAGAAGACCTGCCACAGTGTACAAAACCCTTGATTTTTAGAGATGCAAACTGCCAGCTAGAAATTGATGCAAACCACACCATCAAGCCAATCTTTGAATGTCAAATATATATTTTGCTCAAGAATCACAACTCTTAACACATCTTTGCCTCTTCACAAAACACTTCTCTTCATAAAACATAACTCTGCATCTTCAGATAAACCACTATTTTAACTTGTTAATTTTCTGTTTATGCACAAATCAATATTTACACACAGAATTGACTTTTAATTGTTTGCCCCCTCTTTTTAAAGAAAAACCGCACCACTTAATTAATTCGTATCTTTTTGAAGGAGACGTATTGCTTCATGAGATCGCTGTTAATTAATTCATATCTCCTTAAAGAGACGTATTGCTTCATGAGATCGCTGTTTTCCAGATTGCATCAGATCGCACTACTTATTTATTCTTTTAAAAACAATTTTTTAATCTTAACAAAAGAACGCATTGCTTCATACGTCTTTGTCTTTAAGCGCCCAAATCATTTTAAGACGTGTCATTTGATATTTCGTCTTTTTCTCTCTTAATACATCAATTCGTTTTAAGTGAAGACGGTTTGTTACTTATGCCTTTCACTGAGTGACTGTTATGTTTCTTCAAAAAATACTTTCTATTTAGCACCTTTGATTAAGTCGAAATAATAATGCCTTATATTTCGCCCCTTCATCTCGCATTTTGTATTTTGGACGCACGCGTAGTCTTTAATTTGCACCTTCTTGATAGATACGTATTACATTAGATACGTATTACTTTTAATTTGCACTTGTTCGTAGTCTTTAATTTGCACCTTCTTGATAGATACGTATTATATTGAACAGATTCTTGAAACAGATTTTCAATTCTGAACATTAGTCTGAATCTGATGAGCATAAATCTAAAACTTTTCTAATCTGACCATGAGAATACTAATGATCCTTTATCATTAGTGCCAAGTTGAAAGCTGAGTGTTAAAACTTTTCTATTCTGAGCTTTATCAGATTAGAACTGTGATGTTGATCAGATTTTGATAGTGCCAAGTCTGAAAGTTGAGTGTTAATCTGATCATCTATATATCATGTTCTTCATATCTTGCAATGATATATCTTTCAGCACAGAATCATTCCAATCTGTTCTTCAAATTTATTAGAGCTTGCTCCATAGTTATTTTACTCCATTTATCCAACTTCATCAATTTAATTTATTCACCTTTAATAGATTGATTAAGCTCTTTGTCTTGACATCAATGACAATTCTTAACAGTTTCTAAAAAGAAACGATCATTAAAAGGAAAAAATAGAAAGAACTAAAACTTAACTGAAGCAAAACTACTAATTAACTAAAGACTAAGATGACCATTAAATATTACAATAATACTTTAATAGTTTGAGTGGAGTATGCACAAAGATCTCCGTTTCAATGAAGGTGGCAAGCTCATCTAGACTAGAGATGGAAAAATTTAGTGACATTCTTCAGGATTTGTTCATAGATCGAGATCTATGGGCTACAATATTTGGATCTAAACTAGTTGCAATGTCACAGACGTTGTACAATATTTAGATAGAAAGACAAGAAGATTTACCAAGTTTACTAGCCTATTCTATGGTATTGAATGTCTATGAAGAGTCCACTACAAAAACACTATTGGAAAAGCCAGGGAACATGTACCTAGCTAAATCCCTAGTTAACAAGTTGTTTTGTGAAAGAATGTCATGTGCAATTTCCAAGCATAAACATAAGGAGACCCTAAGCCTATTATTTAATTTCCTATACGCTAATGAGTGGTGTAAGGGAAATAATTTAATAATTTAACTTAGGTTGTCCAAAGAATAACTTTATGAAATATTCATAAAAAGACAACTTATGTTCTATTATTCAAAAGATAGTTTTAAAAAAGAGAGCCAAAAAATGTTGCTAGGAATGGGGTCCAAAAGTAATGCTAATTAAAAGGACTTTCTAAACACTTTTCAAAAATAAAATTTTGGAGGGAAAAGGAGAAAAAAGAAAATGCATGATTATTGCTTATTATATCAAAACTTAGTGGAAAGTGAGGGCTGGATTTTCTAGGTTCTAGCTAACAAATTGTAAGAAGAATAAGCTTCTTTATTTTTTATTGGATCTAATAAACAATAGGTTGTCAAAACCTACAATTAGATGTTTTTTTTGCAATTCCTAGTTGCCTAACCAAGGTTATATAGCCAAAAAATTATATTTTATTATACATAATAAATTTATTAATGCATAAATTTATAAATTTATTTATTTATTAAAATGTACAATAAAAATTATTTTGTAAAGCAAGTTGTAACAAAGTTAAAGATACTACCTAAAAAAAATTTAAACCTCTAAATGGCTGATGTAAATCATGAATGCCCTATCATGAACCCTAGTTTTGAGTCTTTGTCTAAAAATGAATTTGGATGCATCTTATGACTAAATCTTTATTTTTTATCCTCTTATATCCAAAGAAATAATTTTTACTACTCTACTCAAGATGTGGAAATGGAATAACATTCATAGAAGCAATGTCCATTCATTTGTCATAAAGAGAGAATTCCACTAGTGGTTTAGACTTTGGCTAGAGCATTGTCAATTGTTAGAGATCAAAGAGGAAGGATAAGGAATGCAAACTCCCAAAATTTGTGAAAAAAAGTTACAGAGCATTTATGTAAATTTAAAAACTGAATTTTTTAGGGTTACCTGTCTCCATTTGCCTCTATTAAGGGGCATACCAAGGATGACCGCTCTAGCAAGCAATGGCTAGGGAGGCTAGGGGGCGTCTCATCCCTGCCCTCATGTCCCAAGGATGTCCAAGTCCCTATAATTTGGGGTTTTGGGCAAACATGTCACCACAGAACATTGGTACTCTCTCTATTAGCATTTTTATTTGCACCTTTCAATACAACAAAAACAGACGCGTATGGGTGAACCTTTCTTCGACTTAGAAAGGGTAACTCCCCTCTAACAAAAACTAAACTAAACCCTAGAACCTAAGGAAACAACTTCTAGCTTTTTAAAATGTGTACACATCAAATCTTGGGTTTTTGAACATGCATTACAAACAAACTAAAGAAATTCTCTCTTTTTGTTCTTAGATAAGGGCACAAGGCTTATCAACACTTCCACTCAAGACAAGAGCTTTTTAATATCTTTTCTTGAATGCAAGAAACCTAAACAATTAGCACTCACTCTTTCTAACTAAAAGCATAGACTAAAAAGTGTGAGTTATATTAGTATATTACTAGAATATTAGGATAATATCAAATAATAGTGCAATAGTGTAACTCCTATTACACTTGTCTATAATAGTCTTTTGTAACTGCCTTCATTAAGGCTATTGTGACTGTCATCATTATACCTCTTCTAACTACTATCTATTAGTAAACATTCTTCAATAACATAAGCCTAGTATATCTAGAGAAATCACATGTGTTATGTCATCACATTCTTTGGTTCATACTAACATTCATATCAAAGTCAAGTTCAATCTCTTGAAAGAAGTTAAAAAAGAGTACGTCGAGCGTGTAGGAAGTCACTGAAAAACATGGATTTGTAGAAGAGCCACAAATTGTGAAAGGCCGTTAAAAATATAAGACGTGGGTTAAAAATCTATGAAAGTTGTGGCCGAAAAAACTAGCTAGCAAAGGTTGTGGAAGGTCACAGATCATAGGGTTGTTCCAAGTGGTTATGCAAATTCAACAGTCGCATATTGGATATCTAAACCCATCATAAATAAATTTTGCAAGCTCCTACTTCTCACAATTTGGATTGTGGTAGAGTAACTATTATTGGTTATTGGGCTTCATGCAACTGCACTGGTAGGATCCTCCTCAAGAAGGTTTGTCCAATAGATTCCTCTGCTCTTCCAGCACTTTTGGAAACATCCAAATTCCCAATCCTTCATCTGGCCTGAGCAATCCATATTCTGCCTTGTTCAACTTCAAGTTCCCTTCATTCATAACCTACTCTGATGGATCAAATTCTCTACCCTCATGTTTTTGGTTAGGTCTCATCTAATAGCAATTATTTGATACCTCAAATACTGCTCTTGTAAGAGAATCAAGAATACCCTTGCCTGCCACTCTTCCACACTCTCCCTTCTTCCCTTGTCCATGTAATGTCAAAAGTAGTTTCCCCTAATCTCATACTAAATCAGATAATTGAAATAGTTACCCTTATCCTCACTAAACTTCCAGTAATAAAACATAGCTTGCAAACTCTCATCTTGAGGGATACTGACGCAAATGAAAAAACACCAATCTAACCGTCTCAACACAACTTCCACAAAATACAGATTACAAAGACTCGACAATCAATTAACACTCCAATCGACAATTTCATTTGTCAATTTTATCCACCCAATTTGCAATTTTAATTTTAGAGTCTTGATGAAAACAAAACAAAAAAAAAGACTTTGCAATGATACCCACATTTAGGCATAAGTTATAAAACTTTATTCCAAC